>JABFEX010001568.1:0-21038 GCA_013623515.1 Fusarium illudens | reverse complement strand
CCCTCCCTCTCGACTGACCACCTCACCTCACACGTGCTACTATTACTCCCGACTCCACCTTCACCACCATCCATCATGAACCTCAAATGCAAGCCTGTCCTATCACCACCGCCATCACAAATTCCTCCTGTACAGCTGCATCTCCAGCTCTGCAACTGCCACCGCCTCACCTCGCCCTCGCCATCGCCATTGCCGCTGTTCCCGCTTGGGCACCGATAATAGCCTCGATTAACGGAGCAAGAGCCCAGCCTTGGATCCATCTCTTGCCCATCCCTTCTCTTTTGGCTCAAGGCGCAAAAGCTAGAAAAATTCTCCAGACGCCTTTGCACCAGAAGAAACCCAAACCTTTTTCTCCCCCGTAGGTAGTCAAGATTCTTGTCAAACCCTCTGTGCGTGCTGTAGATTGTCAAATTTCGGCTGGTTGATGGACCCTTGTGGCGCCGCTATCCCGTCCGTCGACGGGGGCACCGAAAAGCCCTTCTTTTCTTTCATCCATCCTTCTCCGCTGTCGATAGGCACTTGGATCAAGTCATCTTAGTCCGCCTTGACGATTCGGCTTGGCGCTTATTGAAAAGGAGACCACTCATTGCCCTGTCCCTTTAGCTGGGTAGGTATGTTCAGCTGTGTTGTGTATGTAAGACGAAAAAGACTCCCGCAATTTGCACTTTCTGCGCCTGCTTTCTGGCATGACTGATTTAAGACATCCCCTGATCGCTTGTCGCGCAATGATGTAAGTGGCAGACAAGGTGAATGTCACCAAAACAATCCGTGCCGCAGGTTGACACCACCCATCTTGAATCATATGCCAGCTCGGCCAAACATAGCACCGATCGCCGATGACCGCAGCAGAGGAACCTGAATCAACACGGGCAAAGTCAACTACATGTACGACAGACAAACGAATGCAATGGTGTCTATTTGTAAAATGTATAATATTATGTATGTTATAGGACAATCCGTTCATTCGTCTAATCCTAAGAGAAAGGATCCTGTTCTATCCTCTATCATGAACCTCCGCATCCTCCTGCGGCACCCTGTATCCATCCATGCCAGCTGGGAACCCTCACCAGCAGCCGCCTTTTCTCCCATCATCAATCCTGAATCCTCATTCATCATGCCCTGAGATGCGATACTAGATCGCTTCCCACAGATGGTTTCCTTATGCACATGTCTTTCAAAATTCACACACAAAACGCGTTCAATGTTGGATTGCTCACGTAGTTGCTTCCACCCCCGGAACAAAAACGGTCGCCATTTACAGAGCTTGATGGCATTAACGGCTGTGGCTGGGCAGGTCCTTGGTGCCGTTGGCCTGGGGAGGAGACAGCACAAAGTTCTGGGTCAGACGCCTCTCGGTGTTCTGGCGGCTGTTGACAAAGTCGGGGTAGTTGAGGGTCAGCTCGACAGCGCCGCTGTGGATGGCATCGACAGCCTCCACACCGAGCATGAACGAGTGGTCCTGGTTGCCGACCTCGTATCGCCAGCTGCCGAATCGGCCACGGGAGAGGATGTCCATGTCCTGGAGCTTGGGGAGAAGCTCCTTGAGGACGCCCTCACGCTCCAGAGTGGGGGTGGGGTAACCGTGGTCGAAAGCGCGGTGGTAGGTCGAGACGATCTCGTCCTCGGGCTTGATCATGTCGGTGTTGATGAGACCCTGGATGCTCTCCTTGAGGAGGTTCTCAACGTCGACGGGCTTCATGGTGGACTGAGAAACCTCCAGCATGATGGACCAGTAGGGACCCTCCTTGGCCTCATCAGACTCGGCAGGCTCGCCGTTGGCCAGGTAGAGAGTGGGCAGCTTGGCGTCGGCCTGAGGCTGGTTGTAGGGAGAGTAGTTGGAGAAGATGGTGGCGCGGTAGAAGGGGCAGTTGTCCTCGGGGAAGTACAGCTGGGCGTTATTAGTCTTTGCGTCTCATTGTTGGAATTGGTAGATGGACTTACCCAGCACTTGTCGCCGATGCGCTCAGGGCGCGCACCTCGGATACCAACACCAACGACGTGGGTCGTGGAGTAGAAGAGACCCTTGGTGAGGCTGATGAGCTCCTCATCGCCAATCTTCTCGGCGAGGTGGTCAACAGCCATGGTGTTGACGAGCTTGTTGTAGCCAATGGTGCTGCCGTCGGCGAAGTGGACGACCTTGCTCTTGGCATCGATCTTGGTGACCTCGCCGTTCTTGCCAAAGCGCTTCTTCTCCTGGGGAATGGTCTCAGCAACGGCGGTCCAGATACCACCGGTACCGTCGCGGGCGGGGAATCGGAAGGTAGCGTTGGGTCCCCAGTTACCGGCAACCTTGTTCAGGATGACATTCTTGGTGACAAGCTTGGCATCAGGGGCAGCGACACGCTCGCCGAGCCACTGGCATTGCATCTGAGGGTGTTGTCAGTTTCGAGCGTCCTGGGCGGTCTGCTGTGGTGACAGGTGCTGCTTACCTTGTTGGTGGGGACGGCCCAGACCTTGTAGTTGTAAGGTCGCATGAAGATGTTGGCAATACCCTCACCCATCATGCGCACGATCCACTCGTCAAAGTCCTTGGGCTTGGTGTTGGCAACGCGGCACTCGAGAGCCGAGTCGATGATGCCGTCGATACACTTGACCTGATCATCCTTGGGGAGCATGGAGATGTTGTTCTGGAAGGGGTAGGGGACCCAGAGACCCTTGTAGCGGACGTAGGAGATGCGCTGGTGGGTGTACCAGTCGTCCTCCTTGGGGAGGGCCTCGTCGAGGCAGTCGTCGAAGTACTTGTAGTGAGAGAAGATGACATGGCCACCAACGTCGTAGAGCTGGAGAAACCGACGGTCAGCGATGTTCAGGGTCGACGTCGGGAGCAGGCTCGACTTACGAAACCCTCGGGGGTGACATCAGTACCGGCAAGACCACCAGCCTTGTCGGAGGAGTCGACAATCAGCCATGAAGGGCCGTTCTGTAGGTGCGGTCAGTCGAGTTCGAAGGGTCAATCTGGAGCTGGCGGTGAGCGCATACGATGTGGTTGAGGCGCTTGGCGGCACCGAGACCAGTAGGTCCCATGCCAATGACGAGGACATCAACGTTACTGTTGAAGAGCAAATATCAGCAAGCTGTCGTCGATAGCGGCAAGCAATGGCTCGAGCATGCAGATGCAAGCAATCAAGCTGGCTCAAGCAGGGGCGGGCGCAAAAGCAACTCACACGTCGGCCATGGTGGGGGATTTCGAAAATGCTCTTGGAGGGGAAAACTTTGAGGACAAGGCTGAAGGGCAGACAGAATGTGCAGACGCCGACAATGAACCGAGCGACTGGAAGGAAGGATGGAAGGATGAGGCTTTACAAGACAACAGAAGAACAGCGAGAGGATCAAAGTCCTGTGGTTGCTGTAGATATTATTGATGGTGATCGCAGACCAAGGAGTGGAGGCTGGCAGAAAAGGAGTCCTGACCGACCACACCTGCTAACGACGATGGCGGGGCTAAAATTATTTTGGAGCCTTCCATCCAGGGGAGGGTTAAGGGGCTCCACACCACACACCCGACCCCTGGGCCCTTTGGTGCTTTGGTGGGTGGGGAGGTGGCTCAAGAGTTGGCACGGCTCCTGATAAATTGAGGTTGGTGTTGGACCGTCGAGATGAGTGAGGGACAGACGATGGATGACTCTGCTGGATTACCTAGACAGCCTACCTACCTAGGCACGACTACAGAGCAGGTGCTGGCTGCATCTTCTGCAGGTGCAAACGGCCTCGTGGGACCAAGCCTTCTTTTGCTGTGAGGTCAACCATCTCCAACGGGCCCTCCACTGAAAATGTCCCCTCCCCCCCCCAAAGAAGGGTCCAGGCCGCTCCCGCAGTGTCACATCAACCAATGTCCCTCCCATGGACGCGCCGCCACCCGTTCTCTGGCGTAAGCTTGATTTCCAGCAGCAATGAGTGGAATTCCCAGTGAGCAAAAAAGTCTTGACAACAGACAGGCCTCTGTTAGTGCATGAAATCTGGCTCGATGCGCTATAGATGCAACAGGCACTGTGCCGTGGACGGGGGGTGGAAGCTTGGTTCTGTTAGTGGCTCCTCCTCGCCCAGCCTGTCTCTCCGCGAATAGGCACATAGATGCATCCATCGAGACAAGATCCAATAATACTCGAAGTCCTTCCAGGGACTCAATCTGATGCTGCTCCCGTACGTTAATTTACCTGACGCACTGCCTCCCTGTCCAGTGAACCAGAGGGCAAACAATCGGCCTCCATGCCGTATCCGTGGATCGCTGGGTAGGTAGGCACTCATGCCACCATCCATCCATCCTTATCACAGCCCTGTATGCGTCGAGAGCCAAAGAGAGGCGGCCCTCGATAGCTCGATAGCCGCCGCCTCTCCCAAGATCCACTGGCACCAAGCCTCGCCGCAATTTCCTAAGATGAGATGTAATTCCACCTCTGGCAGGGCTAGAGCTGCAGCTTCCATGGCAAGATGCTGTTTGGAGGGCGAACGTGGCCTTAACAGGACCCAAGTCGCCGACGTGGTTCGCTGGCCAATCCATGTCGCGCCCACTCCCAATCGCCTCTTTGTCACATTGTCCAATTTGACTGCCAGAAGTTCCCCATCATCGTCGTCTTAGCCGAGAGAGCTCGTGTCACCGTCTCATCTTGGTTTGAGGTTGGGGGGCGTTGCCCATCCCATCACGGCAAACATCTCGTATCAGTAATTCAGACGACCTCGCCGCTCCGTCCCTCTCTCCCGTACTCGAACAGTCCGTGTCCTCCCTCGCACGAGTCCTCTTTTTCGCGGCGGACAACGGCCGGGCGCATGTCTCTCTAGCTGCCCGCTTACTACGTACAGTTCAGTCAGCCTCAACTCGCCTCTACTGCGCCGAAAGCAACACCACCACAGTGGGCAATCGCCAGGTCAGGGGTAACTAACAGCCCGGCTGCTGGGTGGGTGGGGGAGGTTGGAGAGAGGGAGATGTGCCCTACGGCAGCAAGTCCTCCTCGGTTCTATCCAATAGTCTTGGCCGAGCGAGTCGCTGCTCCTACCAGCGCCACCCGGTTCGTTGATTATCGCCATCTGCGACCGCGATAGACGAGAGCTACATGATGATGAGGGAGAACTGCAATCTTAGCTCGGCCCAGCCCCTTGTTGGCCCATATAGCATCCATTCATTGTACATTGTACGTAGTAGCCGCTTCATACTTCTCTCTTTGGCTCTACTCTCCGTTGTAGTCGAGCGATGATCACGGCTGCCGTTCCCGCGACATCGGCTCATGGAACCCACCTTGAAACACTGAGGACGGGAGACGGGCAAAGCAATGAGATTGAGTACACGCAGAGAGCGTCGTCACCGCCGTTCAACGAGCGTCATCAGACCCAGATATATCAACGGGTCAACATGCTCATCATCTTGAGGCGTCGAGGTCCACCGGGATGTTTGGAGCCTCTAACGGAGAGCGGATGCTTCAGGTCTGAAACCGAGAGCAGATCAACGTCGGGATCGTCCTGCCGCTAGCCTGGCCAGCATGAAAACCGCATGTGGCTGGCGAGGCTCGCAGTTGACTCCAACCTTGAGCCTCTGAGCCGCAACTACGTAGTATTATCCTACTAATTATCGTCCTCGAGGGGTTGGCTGGAGGATGATTCTGGATGTTTCAGGAGGAATTCGATACTCTCTTCCTTGCAGACCGCGCGGCAGATAAACGCCAGAGGATGAATGTATGTCACTTGGCATCTGTGTACCGTGAGCTGTCCTCCAGCCGGGGGGACGCAGGGAGAGTCCCCCCAGCCTGACAGAAACCCCTTTTTATCGACATGTACAGGTACATGCGGCTGCTGCTCCACGAATATACATGACATCTTCATGATATTCGATGGGTCCCGGAGAAGGGCCCCGTTTGGTTTGTGCTTAACTGAAAGCCAAGTCCAGAGAAGAGATGGAGAGCGCATGGGCGGGCTTGTCTTGCGGAGATGTGGCCAATGCTTGCCAAGGCCAAGCAAGAGTTAATCTTGTTCGCGTTTCGGTGCCAAGACTTCCACAGCTATGGAGTTGCGAGTTTGTTAGATGAAGTACTCCGTATGCTGGGCGGTGATCAAAGATCTACTGGGTTGAAGCATTAGGAAGCTCTCGCGGAAGTGTTTTGCACTAGCAGACAGCAATGTTGATCTGGGTTGTGCCAGCAACTTGGACAATCATGAAACCTTTCGTCCGAAATCATCAAGACATTCCCCGGTTAATAGGCTCTTGGTTTGTCCATCGGAACACCTCCATGCCAACGGTAGAGGCTCAAGAATGCAACGCGCCTCGTTGCCATTGACGCGCAGAGAATGGAGACGGGACGGGGCGCGATGGCGCTTGTCATCGGGCCTTGTGATGGCGGGCATCGAGGCTATCGTGGGAATGTAGCAGGAAACCTACCTTGTTCCGACCCAGGAACTGAACTGAGGGCTTGCCTTCTGTCTCTGCCAGAAACGGGTTCACCAGAAAAGCTTCTTCTCGATGCACGCCACTGGCTGTTGCTGTCCACATGATCGCATCTGGATCTCCGCCATCTACGACAGCTGAGAGCTACGTAGTAAGGTTCCGGAGATCTATCTATGGATGTGCATCCGTATCCGTACATCTCCCTGAAAGGCTGACGGAGCCGGCGCGGGGCGGCCGAGAAAGCATGGCACGCCATGGAACACCAGGTACCTGAGTACGAATATGCAGGTCGTGAATGACAAAGGGGCGAGAAAGGATCAAGATTCCCTATCTGAACGTGTCAGATAGAATCATGGATGTTTACACCGTTGGCCATGATGCGCAGCAGTAATTAGTGCAAGGCATGGGATGGGAGTCGACGGCTCTCGCTCTCGCTCTCAGGGGCGGGTCTGTTTCTCTCCATCCTGACAGAAGCCACCTAACCAACCGCTTGCATTCCTCCCTCATCCAGGCCGCTCACTCGGGGATACAGTCAGCGCACGGTGTCAGGGCTAGGCTGCTTATCTGACGATGAAAGGTCGATCTCCGAACGTGGGCGGATTGATTCGCCAGGGAAATCAATGAATGGCTCCAGCTGGGAAAAGGTTCGCAGTGGTGGTTGCACCCCTGAATAGCATCCATCCATTGCAACAGCCTGCCCGGGCAGTGGTGGATGGGATGTATACGGTACTTCCAACCACAGTCGCCATTTCTCTCTCTCCCGTCAAGTCCCTGGATCTCCAACCCCTGAACACGCGTCCGGGCGGGCTTCGTGTTCGCTGGGGCCGGCGGTATTGGTACCTCCAACACGAAATTCGGGCTGCCATCCAGCATAGGTCCACTCGCTCGTGTTTAAAACTGGGTTCCATGCGCTGGGTGTTGGCTCGTCTAGCACCCGTATACGTAGAAAATAGCCTGGAATAATTGACTGGCGTGCGTGAGAGGCCAATTTCCAAACCGAAGAGAGAGAGTGAGAGAGAGAAAAAAAAAAGGACCCGACCCTTTTTGATTTTATTTTATTAATTGCCGCGCCTCACCCTGGGCTGTCCGCTAATAGCCACCCCTCCCCTACTACCTACCTACCTACCTACCAACCTACCTACCAACCTACCTAGGTACCTGAAGTACCTCCCTCCTCCTGGCCTATCCCTTTCTTTTTACCCTCCCCTCTCTCCTCTCGCTTCTCCCTCCTCCTCCTCTTTTTCTTCTTCCAGAACCAGGGACGATTTTCTTGTCTTGCTCTCTTATTTTCTCTTCAGTCCTTCTCTTGCCCCTTGCAAGCCCCCCTCGAGTCAAGCTTTTTGTGCTCGCAAGTCGCCTTTTTTCGTTTCTTTTCTTTGAGACCCTGTCTCTCAAGGCCCCGCCAATTGCATAACAGGCACCCCTCGCCTTTCCCAATTCGATCCCGTTGCAGGACTCGGCTGTCCGTCCGCTCGTTTGCGCGTCCCCCCTAAAATCTGTCTTCAAGGGCCTCTTATCAACAACTTCGCCGTTTCCATCAACCGGCCTTCAACCAGACTCTAGATCTTTCCATCACCAGAAAGCAATCACCATGTCGGCTGACGAAAAGATCCGCATCTCTGGCGAGACGCCTCGCTCCGCCACTCCCGTTCTTCCTACCGTCAACCCCAATCTCGAGAAGTCGCAGTCTGCTCGCGCTGCGATTCACCCTACCTTCTACGTGATGTCAGTTCTGCTCCGATCAGCCCTCGCGATGCGCGACCTGCTAACCAGATGATGCAGTGCCTGGATTGGTTTCAGCTCTTCCGTCATTCTGTTCAACAAATGGCTTCTCGACACCCTCAACTTCCGTACGCTCCTCGAACCGTTCCTCGATTTGTCCCCTTCGTGCTGACACGCGAAACTCCAGGCTACCCCGTCATCCTGACAACCTACCACTTGACCTTTGCGACCGTCGTCACCCAGATCCTGGCCCGATGGACTCACTTCCTTGATGGTCGAAAGACCGTCAAGATGACTCCTCGCGTCTACTTCCGCGCTGTCTTCCCCATCGGTATCTTTTTCAGCTTGAGTCTGATCTGCGGAAACTTGACCTACCTCTACCTCTCGGTTGCTTTCATCCAGATGCTCAAGGCCACCACCCCCGTGGCTGTCCTCATCTCTGGCTGGGTCCTCGGCGTTTCCGCTCCCAACCTGAGGCAGTTCCTCAACGTCTCGGCCATTGTCGTCGGTGTCATCATTGCGTCCTTTGGCGAAATCCACTTCGTGACCATTGGTGTTTTGTACCAGATTGGTGGTATCATCTTCGAGGCCCTCCGACTCACCATGGTCCAGCGCCTGCTGAGCTCCCCTGACTACAAGATGGACCCCCTGGTCTCTCTGTACTACTTTGCTCCCATCTGCGTCGTCATGAACGGTGCCGTTGCTCTGATTTGGGAAATCCCCAAGTGCTCCATGGCCGAGGTCTACAATGTCGGTCTCTTCACCTTCTTCCTGAACGGTCTCTGCGCCTTCATGCTGAACGTGTCTGTCGTCTTCCTGGTACGTTTCACCAAGTTCAACCCGGCCTGAATCCCGCTAACTCGCCTCACAGATTGGCAAGACTTCTGCCGTCGTCTTGACCCTCTGCGGTGTCCTAAAGGATATTCTGCTGGTTGCCGCCTCCATGATCATCTGGGGCACCCAGGTCACTGGCCTCCAGTTCTTCGGTTACTCGATTGCTCTGGGCGGCATGGTCTACTACAAGCTCGGCTACGAGCAGATCAAGGGCCACGTCGCTGAGGCCAGCCGACAGTGGGCCGAGTTTGGTGCTCGCAAGCCCATCCTCCGCAAGCTCACCATCATCATCTTCACCGGCTTCGTCATCTTCGCCATGTTTGGAGGCCTTGCCCCTGGCTACACATCCGAGTATGACACCACCAGGCTGGCTAACGAGGTGACAAACCGATTCGGAATGAACGAGGCCCAACGGTCTTAGAATGTCGTAATGCACGGTGCCCATGGGACTCGCAACCCTCAAGAAATGTTGCGCCGAGGCGTTTACTTTACGGGGCGAACGGCGATCTAAGGAACCCCTTTTTTTTCTCTCTTATTATTTCCTTACGTTTCTCCCCGCCTTGAAACCATGAGCCGAGCATGATCGCGTACATAGTCACGTTGACTGGTCGGACTTTCTGCTGATTGGAAATTTTTTGACATATTCTGTTTGATTGAGGGCTGGAGGTATTATGAAGTGTAAAGCCATAGAGCTGGGCGCAGAGCGCGAGGTCGCGGTCGGCAAGCATGAACCGCATCACGAAAGGTCTAATTGATATGTAACTTTAGACGGCGTTTGGCCATAGACATGTAGAAATGAAATGGGCAACAAAAATCAAGGCTTTGATATCCTCATATTTTTTGTTCCGTTGCGTTTCGTGTTAATTACGTCGAGTTGCCACGAGTTGCGTTGCACAAAGTGAATTTTGACGGTGAATTTTTTGCTTCATTTCTTTTATTCGACTACCTCGCCGACATTGACCGTCAAGCAAAGTCGCCGGGGCCTATTTGCCATGGCCTCTTGGGATAGATAACACCAGCACAGCAACTCCCCACCGATGTCCTTTCAGTCGGGGCCAACACGTCCGTCCGATCCGTGTTGTATTTTGACGCTACAGTCACACGCCGCAAAGAGAGATCTGATTTTTAAGAAACTTGATATTGAGCCCATAAAAACCGGGGTTCCTTAATGCCAATCGATGCTCTTTACATCCCGCCAACTCCCTAACCGTGATGGAGAAACGATCTTTTTAAAACTCTGTAGACGGGTGTTAGCATGGGTTCCTGTGGATATGTATGTCCTTGCCCTATCCCACCCCACACCAGAGAGAGACAACAATCCTGGTGGGAGGGGAGAGAGAGGGACGGCGGCACAACGTACTGAGAGGGGTGAAGAACCATCGGTTCTTGCCGCTGGTGTATCGCTCCTCGAGAACCTTCTTGACAGTCTTCTTGGCGTCCTCGCGCTGGGAAACCTCCTTGAAGGTGTCGTTGGAGAGGGAGCCCTTGAGGCCCTCGAGCTCCAGGGTGTAGCGGGTGGGCATGAGGTGGTTGTAGTTGATGACCTTGATGAAGGGCTTGATCTTGTTTCGCTTCTCCTGGCGGGTCTTGGACATGCGGCGGGTGATCTTGGAGGGGTAGCGCTCAATGCCGGCGACGAGAGCGTGGCCGAAAGGGTGAGGCTTGTTGCCGTTGTCAACGGGCTGGATGATGACAACCTGTTTGAAGAGCGATTCGAGTCAGCAATCCGAAGTCTTTGATAGAGATGAACCGAATGGCAGCATCCAGCGCGTCGCTGTTCTCCTGTTCTGCGCCTTCCTCGCCGTCCACCACACACACAACACAAGACAACAACTTCTTCTCTTCTCCTCCAAGCCCTATGATGATCGGGATTGCGCAAAAAACTCGCGGAGGGCGACAACGAGCAACGTCGCGGGCGTTCGTACCTTCTTTCCGGCGTATCTGCCGCGGGTGATGATGGCGACTCGGCCGACCTTGAGGAACTTCATCTTGTCCGGTGGGTGGTCGGATTGTGCTGGTATGAAGTTAGTTGGGCGTCGTGAACCGTGATCGGGAATTTGGGAGTAAAATTGTCGGGTTTGTGGGTTTGGTAATTTGGGGCAAGCGAGTGTGCCAGGTCACATGATATGCCAGGACGCTAAGCCCGCCGTGGATGGTCCGTGCGCTGAAGGGACCGTCTTCCGTTCCGTGACCCCATCCATCGGCATCTTCCAGAGCGAATTGGTTCAAGAGCTCCATAGCAAAGAAATAATCAACCTCATTCTACGGTTTCTCCGAGTTTCCTCAACAGAATTCGAGTCAATATGCCTGCTGCGCCTACTTACATCATCTCCCGCGTGGCGGACCCCATCTTTGGGGTCCTGATTGGCCTTTCGGCGGCTGTTACAAGAATCAACCGCGAGGAGAAGGACAAGGGCCGAACAACTGAGCAGTCAATTGAGGCTGCACGACGGTAATTCTACGATTCAACGATTATCTTCTAGACGAATGCTCATTTACTCTCATGCAGACGAATCGGCTTCCCTTCCAAGCCCTCCTAGTTCAATGCAACTATCCCCACACTCATGTCACAAATTATCTCTGGTCCGGGTCTCATGATGGCTTTCATTCACCGGGTATCCTACTCTAAACTAATTCCATTTGAAACTCTTAATCACCAAAAGACGGGCCATATTCCTTCTTCATCGCTTCACGAACAATCTGTCCACACAGCTTCGCTGTTGGGTTGACACTGACGGCCAGACCCTTGGCAATGGGGTTTCCATATCGACCACCAAGTGCGAGGTCCCGAGACGCAGCCTCTTCAAAGTCCAGCTTCTCCCACTTGGATTCCCGGAGGTCTTGGTCGACATCCAAGGATCGATGCAGCAGCAGCTTTGCCGTCTTGAGGTACACAGCTGCTCTTTGAGTGTGTGCCATTGAGAGCGTGCGTGCAGCCTGAGGCGAGATGGGTGTGGTTGGTGAGGATGGTGACAGAAGCGCAAGAGACGTCTCCATGTCATTCAGGGCTGTGGCAACAACCTTTCTCTTTTCAGTCGTATCAGGGTTCTCGACCAAGGGCATTGTGTTGTCCGAGGTCTCTGAGAGGAGGATGGCGTCTCCGTAGAGCCGTCTGAAGATCTGCACTCGATTGTTCCTCGCACTGGCATAGTTCGGGTGCTCCGAGATAATGTCCTCGATGGCTGAAAGGCACTCTCGGTAGCCGTCGACCGCGGCGTCCTTGCCCCGAGCGAGGCCGAGGTCCTTGAGCTGGGCTTCGAGCTTCTGAATTGAGCGGATGATTTCACGCTCCTTCTCAACCACCCGCTCATACACGCCGGCGTCTGTGATGTTTGGATCGCGGGGCAGTGATGAGTCAAGGACGATGCCGGCGTAAGGGTTCGACTCGGGGTCCTTGATCTTCTCGAGGACATTGATGTCGTGCTTGCTCAAAGACACGCAAGTCATTTTGGATGTTGAGAATTGGTGGCGACTTGGAGGATGAAGAAGAGAGGAAGAGTAGGACGTCGCAAAAGTATTCAACAAGAGAGAGAATCAGTCAACGTCTTCCCTTGGGCAAGCCTCTTTTCTGGAATGTTCGCATAGCCGGTGTGTGATGCTGGACAACGGAAGCAAGCGCTTCGAAAGACGGGCCGGCATTCTAGATATCTACCACGGTTGACGTTGGCTGGGTGGATAAGCCACGACTATCGACAAGGAGCCTCTCGGCTCTAGCGGGGGAGGCGATCTGCCCAAGCGCCAACACTCCGCATTCTTGGATCCATCGCATATCCCGTCATGTACCAGGGTCCTTCTGCCGAGCAGTTGCTGACAGTTCCGCAGTGCTCGATAGGGCGCACCGGCGAAGAACAGTGGTTGCGCTCCCGGAAAGCCGTCCACTGGCGGCGTCGACAGGCGGGCGGACTACGGCCAACGTCGGCTTGGGGCGGTTGGCGGCGCCGCGGAGGTCTCGGCCGGGAGCTTTCCGCAGGGCGATGCCTCGCAACCTTCAACAGCTACGTTCGGCACTACCGCCCATCAGCTTGGTCAATTGGGGGAGAATTGACGCCTTGGAGGCCATAGCTTGCCCTCCGATGATATCAGTTGGACCGTCGTCTGACGCGGAACCCCCGCTTGTGACCCCGGCCCTGCCACGGCGGCTCGCCCAGGGTTGAGTCGACGGAATCGTTTTCTTATGCCGCTGATACCACTGGGCCTCATCCTCCTCACGGACGGCGATGTTACAGTACCTCTGGGGCAAACGAGGATGTTGCCGTAGGGTTCTCCTTGGCGTTGGTCTGTTGCTTGCTTATCCTGACAAGTGAAGTGACTCGGGCCGCTCAATGCCTTCTACGGCGGAGCCTTTCCGGGAAAGGTGTCAAAGAAACAGGGCTTGATGCCTCATGGCGAATGTCTTAAGCCGGGGCCTGGTTGACGGTCAAACTCTTTTATATATGACCCAAGATGCCCTCCATCTCGCTGGTATCTGCAGATCCAAACACCCTCACAATCAAGTCTTATCAGCTCCTCGAAGCCTCTACTCCCGAGATATCTATCTATCTATCCCATCTGACTTGAACTTCAAGCCTCAACCGCTCAACCCCCTATCCTGAATATCTAGTTCATCTTCCATCGTCCCGTCTGTGTGTCAATGGCCCCTTCTGCTATCACCAACTCTCCTCCTCAGCGGGCTGTCCAGCCTTCGACCACTGCCACTGCTCCTGCTCTCTCCCAGGCAGACGGCCTCGCTGTCCAGCCTCCCCCCAACTTCACCGGCTATGACCACATAACCTGGTGGGTTGGCAACGCCAAGCAGGCCGCCTCATACTACACCAGCCTCTTTGGCTTCAAGACCATCGCGTACAAGGGGCTCGAGACCGGCAGCCGGTACTTTGCCTCGTACGTCGTCGCCAACAACGATGTCCGCCTCGTCTTCACCTCGCCCCTGCGCTCCGAGGCCCACTTCCCCGACGATGAACCCATCTCCAAGTCGGACCGGAAGCTCCTCAGGGAGATGTACGCCCACCTCGAGCGCCACGGCGACGCTGTCAAGGATGTTGCGTTCGAGGTCGACAACGTCGAGGGCGTATACTACAAGGCCGTCGAGGAGGGCGCCGTCGCCGTCCAGGACCCCTTGGTCAGCAAGGACAAGGAGCACGGCTCCGTCTCTACCGCCGTCATCTGCACATATGGCGACACCACCCACACCCTGATCTCCCGCCAGAACTACACGGGACCCTTCCTCCCCGGCTTCCGCGCCGTCAACAAGAAGCCCGCCTCCGTCTCCGCGCCGGACGTCCCCCTGGCCCGCATCGACCACTGCGTCGGCAACCAGTCCTGGAACGAGATGGTCTCGGCCTGCGCCTTCTACGAGCAGTGCCTTGACTTCCACCGCTTCTGGTCCGTCGACGACTCGCAGATCTGCACCGAGTTCTCAGCCCTGAGCTCCATCGTCATGGCCTCTCCCAACAACGTCGTCAAGATGCCCATCAACGAGCCCGCGCCCGGCAAGAAGAAGTCCCAGATCGAAGAGTACGTCATCTTCAACTCGGGCCCGGGAGTACAGCACATCGCCCTCCTCACCCCGGACATCATCACCGCCGTCTCGGCCCTCCGCGCCCGCGGCGTCGAGTTCATCGACGTGCCCTCCACGTACTACACCTCGATGCGCCACCGCCTCAAGACGGAGCGCCGCAACTGGGAGCTCAAGGAGGAGTTTGAGACGCTCGAGCGCCTCAACATCCTCATCGACTACGACGAGGGCGGCTACCTCCTGCAGCTCTTCACAAAGCCCCTGATGGACCGCCCCACCGTCTTCATCGAGATCATCCAGCGCAACGACTTTGACGGCTTCGGCGCCGGCAACTTCAAGAGCCTGTTTGAGGCCATTGAGCGTGAGCAGGCTGAGCGCGGCAACCTGTAGATGAGATTTCTGTTTTTCTGCAACAACATACCACACATGCGCAAGCGCTGCGCTTATGTGACTTGTCTATTTTTCTATTGAGCACTGTATACGCCGAGGTATCTTCCTATAGCATTTGCGCGAGAGTCTATTGGAGGATGATACAGAGGAGGAAGCCCAAAAAGTGCGACGAAGGTTACGATTTCATGGTCGTCTATTACACTGCTTGGTCTGGCTACATACGTGAGCTGACTTGAAACTGAAGGGTCTTGTGCCCCTATGATCCAATAAAAAATAAATAAACATTGTTACAAAAGTTTTGACCCTTTCAATGCGCCTCCCCGTCCTCCTTACCTTGATTGAGGCCGTGTGATATGATGATGCTCATTCGTGATAAGCTATTGTTACAAAAAAGACTTGACAACTTGCTAAATCTCTGATTCCCGGGTATACCGTCGTCCTTAGTCCTGGTCTTCCCCCTATTCTTCCCATCCCGAATTCTATGTCATGACTACGTCGCCGTTGGTTTGCGCGGTGCCGTTCGGCTCAGCCGAAACGGCGGCGCCATCCGTCGTCCTCTGGGTTATGCTCTGGCAGCCCGGGCAGTTGTGGATGACCTCGTGGGCAAACACGTCACAGTCGATGCAAAAGTGCTGCCGGCACACCTCGCAGGCGTAGCGGCCGCTCTCGCTGACGCCCTTGACCGGCTTGGGCATCCCATTGTCCCTGGGCTTGTCTGGGGCCCTTCTATTTGGCGGCTCCGGGAAGGGCGCCTGGCAGGAGAAGCAGGCGGCGGAGCGGACGGCACCGGCCCAGGGGACTTCAACCCAGTTCCGTAGGGGGAAGAGATGATGGTAAGAGCGGGCCAGATGGGTGGAGAGGATCAGGGTGAGACCACAGGCTGGACACTCGGCGGGGAGACGGCATACGCGGGCGGAGCAGCGGGTGCAGAGGTAGCCCTCGCGGAAGGGCCGGTTGTGACAGGCGCAGTAGCTAGTATTGCCCCCGGGAACGAGCGTGCGGGACGGAAAGCCCATCATGAGCAGACTCGCGGTGCTTTGCTCGGCGGTCCGGGTGACGGGGGGCGTTGTGGCGGCGAGGAAGAGCTCTCGGAAGTGCACCTCGTCCATGGCCACGTTGTACTGCGACTCATCGCCGGCGTTTGTCCTCGAGCACAGGTCGGCGCAGATGGCCAAGTGCGCCGACAGCCCAACAATGGACACGCGTATCCGGTCCGTGATGAGGTTGCCGACCGTCTCGTGGATATCGCCCGGGTCGCTCGACAGCAGGGCGCCGTAGATGATGAGCACCTCCCGCGTGCCGTGCGACGGCGCGTGGCTTTTCCAGAAGAGGTCAGCTCGAGGTTACCGGCGACAGGGTGACTGGACCGGGTGCCAACTTACAATAGAGATCCCCGGCACATCTCCAGAGCGTTCTGCAGACTCGGGTTGCCCTGGGGGTCCTGGTCCTCCAAGCCCTTCAGCCGCTCCAGGTGCTCGGCCGGGTTCCCTCCAACATCGCTGATCCTCACCGCGACGCCGTCGCGCATGCCAATGATTCCAAGCTGGGATATGGGATTCTGCTCAAAGAACTCTCGGACAAAGGCCGCGGCGTACCTCAGCGTGAGGCGGTACCGCGTAGGCAGCAGGTCCTTCTCGGCCATGGCAAACGACATATCGAGCACGAGCACCAGGTGACGGATGATACCCCTCTGCAGTGGCGTCGTGTCGCGGAGCAGGCGCTTGCGCTTCTCGGCCTCGAGCACCGTGAGGCTCAGGATCCCGTCCTGGTCCTCCTCGGGCAGGTTCGTCTCCCAGGTGCGTTTCGACTTTTCCCAGGCCCGCGTCGCGTTACGTTCGGCCTTGCGCGATTTCGAGTGCTTGCCCCCGGCGCCCTTGGGGTCGTCATCGGTGACGCGGTGGTCCATGATGTCGTCGTCCGACATATCGTCGGCGACAAACTCGCCATCGGAGTCGGCCATTGCGGCGGTTTGCGTCGTGGGAGGTTCTTCGAGGGGGCGAGTAGACGGCGGGTACGTGTGGGGGATTCTTTGTCGAAGCAAATTTGGAGAGGGCGTCTTTGAGCAAACAGAAGGATGGACGAGAAGAGAAAATGATGAGGTGGATGAAGCCTAGAGGTGACGAAATAAAGTAAACGAGGCTGCGATTGGCAATCGCAGCCTTGCCAAGGCCCACTTCTCAAGATTTTTAAGGTTGAGAAAAGAGCCAATCATGCCACAGCCAAATCAAGCTTGTGTTGACATCAAAGAGAGGCAGTCATAACAGCGATCCTATCAAGAGGCCTGCTATAGATTCATCAAGTTCAGTCAAATTCATAGAAAACAAGCCAATGTTGCAATTCGTTTGTTGTATTAATCGAATCGATGTTCGATCTCTTATGCATTAGTCGCTCATCAGGGTATAACTACGAAGTCGAATCTATACTAAACCACTACTATATACAGGCCAGCGGGTCGCCAGCCAGCCCAGAACAGCAAGCACTTCCGCCAATAAATCCCGTCGGCAAGGCTCGAAAAGAATATGTTCCCTCCTCCTTCTCAGAAGTCGTATGCAAAGTGCCCCTGGCGTGGATACCCAATCGTTGCCGCATGGCCGTATCGCTTTCGCTTCCTGGGCACGGCAAAGACCCAGAACACCAAAAAAGAATGCCGACTCGCTGTGCTCCGTCAAAAATCATTCCCATCAACATGTGTACGTCGTTCGACCGTGAGCTGAGTCGTCGAGTAAAAATGAGAGACTTCGAAATCAGAATTGTTTACGCCGCCACCGTGAAACGCCGCTCCAAACAGACCGCTGTGTCGTCGCCCTGCATCTAAGGATAGGTGCTGGTGACGGGCATTGGCCAATCATCTTCGGTGATGCTGGACCAGAAGATCCACGTCATGACGACAGCGAGCAGTGTGAATAGTGTCTGAAAGAGAGCGCCGTCGATCTTGCCACTGGTGCCTTCGCAGATGTACTTGCTGACGACATAGTTGAAAACCTGGCCGAGGGCGAAGAGCAGGGCGGCGCCCAGAAGATAGAGCATGGGACGAAGCTCGCGAAGGATTCGAACGACGAGGACAGCCTCCAGGACAAAGTAGGCGACGAGGAGGACCAGAGGGAAGAGCTGGTAGAGGACGTAGATGGCGATGTTCCTGTTGGGGCTCTGGTAGCTGTCGTCCCAAAAGCCCGTCCACGACAGGCCGGTGTCGAGCGCGATGTACCCGCCGCCAATGAGCAAAGCGGCAGATGAGACGACGAAGAGGATAATAGAAATCGGCGTTCCATCGTCGATGATCTGATAACCAACAACAGCATTAAGGAACAAGACCCAGCATGTGGCTGTGATCATGCCAATGTGAACAGCAGAGAAAACCTAGCAGGGTCAGCGCCTTACATCAGAGTCAAAAAACAAGGGAAGCATACAATCCGGGCAGTCTTATTCAGCGGGAACTCGCCAACTGAGAAGATCTCGCATACACTGATGATCATGTAGCCGATCAGGAATAGTTGCATTTCCCTAGAAGAAATGGGTTAATACAGGCGACGGGGAAATAGCATGTTGAAGCATACCTTCGACCAACAGCTGCTCGCTTCCTCTCTGAGCGAAGCACGAGAAACCCAGCAGCGCCAATGGCGATGGCTGCAAGCAGAATCGATCCCAGGTTTCCGAGATGCCTGTTCCCACTCAAGGGAATGCCCTTGAGCTCACAACCTCCCCAGCTCGGGTCATTCTGGTCGTGGGTAGGGTCGGATAGAAGCTGTCAAGTCGGTCAGTCCAGGTCCATTGTTTCGTCTCCACATGACGACGAAGGCTTGTCGCTGTGGTAGTGGTGAACCTACATTGCATACTGGGAGAGTCGAGTCTCTGCAAAAATCCTGTCGCACGAGATATCAGAAGTTGCACATATAAAAATCGCGACGGCAGAGGCGTACATGGAAGTTGCCGAATTGGGTAGACCCCATTGTGACTGCGGATGCGTAGCTCTTTGATCAGGGGGTGCATCCAAGAGCAATCACAGCCGGGGGATCGAGCGAGGAGAAGCGGTCGTCGTTGGAGTTGGCCCACCGAGTAATGACGGCAATCGACAAAGGAAATGGCGATTCGAAATCGATCGAGACTTTGTTCTTTATTCGCAAATTCGTATTTTAAGGGCGACGGTGTAGAATCGAGGTTTTTTCCTCCCCTGTTGGGAGTATCGTGGTTGTTGGTGTCGTTGCTGGGTCGAGACGGGTGGCTGGTGCGGGAAAGAGGCTTAATTTCGCAGGTTATCCTCCTCGCTCCAACAACAAAAAACAATTGTGCGATTCGAGCGGTTTTTTTAGGTTGGAAATGGATATCGGCTGATGATGATGAAAAGAGTAGATTTCTTCGTTTCTCGCTTCGCTCAAGGTTGATGGTCGAGAGGGTGGTCGTGATGACGGTGGTTGCTGTGGTGGTCGCGCTTGCTGCGAACGGGCAGCCGGCCAAGCTGATCTACAGGCTTTTTGGTAGCAAGAAAGCTGATTACCCTTCGCGCAACAGGAGAGGAGGCGACAGGAGCCAATATAACAGCCGCCCACCAACGGAGCTCTAGCAGGATTTAGCGGTCTCAGCGGCCCAGAACGCCCAGCGGAAGGGCATGGGTAGGTAGGCCGAGGCAGGGTTTCCTTGGATGGAAAGTCTAGGTAGGTGTGTGAGCTGGGCACCTCTCCTCCCGTGAGTGGTCCCACAAGCAAGACCAGGGCTCCCTGGAACCTTGGAAGCCCCGGCCCCCTAAAACGCAGGAACTGGGGGCGCTGGGCGGCCGATGACTGGCCGCTGGGCTGCTGAGATGGCGGGCCAGCCAGCCGACCTGAACACTAGGGGCTTGGGTCCTCGTCATTGGCCTGCCCAGGTCAAATTGCGACGGGCCACGCCTGATGATGCCAGGGCAGTGAGATTGCTGTTGCAGGCATGAGACAAGCCTCTTTTTCTCTTGTTGTGCTGTGCCGGGCCAGGAACAGGCAGACCTTCCCACATGTTCACGCGCACGATTCTGCAAGAGGCGGGAGGTTGGAGAAGTGAGAGATGGAGTCATGTTGGTGAGATGTGGGCACCGTATTGATGAGATCAAGCATATAAGACAATAGTATAACAAAGTTATGACCTTTTTCGAGATTTGTGGACTTGAGACGGACTATCCGCAATGCTTATGCTCACCCATGCCGAGATATCCAGCCCTCCCATTCTAAATGTCTGCACAACAACATGGAGCAAGCAAGCAACCCATCACCGTCACATCCCGCCAGTCACGGGCCTTTCCAGAAAGGCCGAATCGTACTCCGTACTGCAGGTCACAATGTAGGTAGGCGATATTGGCGTGTTTATGCACGACAATCGGCGAGCCATGGATGGATGGCCTCGAGACCAAGGACGCAAAGACGGGCACTTGCTTGCTCGCATGGTCGTCATGCCGCCGGCTCTTGTTTGCATCTGCAATCTTGCATCCTGCATCTGCTGTGCCTGGCCTGAGCCCCCTTCTCATCTTCAGCGATCGGGTGGCTCTTTAAGTGCTGACGATGATTTGCTCGACTCACTCTCTGTGAGTCTGATGTCGCCAGTCAAGATGGAGTGTGAAGGGGTTGACGGCGGGTCGCGGCGTAACCGTTTCGTTTCACGCTTCCTCTTGCGGTCTAGAGCAAATTACCTTCTTGGGGCCTTTGTCTTGGCAGGGCACTCGGTGGTTGAGGCATGCTGTTGTCTCCCGAGTCAATGTTAATGTAGAACCAAGGGAGAGTTACCATTGGAAAACAACCTCGTTAATTACGTTCCCATCCCTCCCTCTGTTTCAATAGCTACCCGGTTTATTGCCATAACGTTTCCTGCCAGTATCCGAAGCGATCAGTATCCGAGGCAATCAATAATTGCCTGCATTGGCATCTAATCCATCCGCAACAAGCCACACGCCACACACCCACTTTGACGCCCTTGCCCACGCCGGCTCATTGCTCCAACATGGAAGGTCCCAGCCCTCGACGTGACGGGACGAAGCCTTTTTCTCAGCTGGTCACGCCAAATTGGAGTCCGATGTAACAATCAAAAATCTCTTTACACGCGACAGCCGAAGCAAGTTTTGTTCCCACCGATGGACCATTTCGAGAAAAGACTGTGCCACTGTCAATGGAAGCCATCAGCCATCAATGCAAGTTCCCGTCATTGGATACGGGCTTTGTGATCGCCGCCCTCACCAGCCACGTCGCTCAAGAC
>JABFEX010001566.1:0-30230 GCA_013623515.1 Fusarium illudens | reverse complement strand
CCACTGGATGATGAGTGTCCACCTGGGCGCTTAACGGCAGAGGTGTGTTGGGCAGAGAGGGGGGGGGGGGTGATGGATGGATGGGTGGAGAGGGGGGGGAACAAGGATGAAGCGGCCGGTGGAATTTCCAGAAGAAGAGGAGAGAAGAGATTGCTCTTGAGATGTGATGATGATGATGTTGTTGGTGTTGATGTTGGTGTTGATGTTGAAACAAGGAGACGAAACCACGAGGTTTATATCAAGACCATCACCAACGAAACAGAACTAAACAAGTGCTGAGCCTGCAATCTTGGGGTCCGTTTGGAAGAGAGAGAGAGAGCAAACATTTCTCATCAGTCTGACAGAGAGACAAGAAAAAACAGACTAGGGGCCTCATGCAATGCAACGCTGTTCGCTTGGTGAGAAAAAAAAAGAGGCGTTGCCCATGGATGGATGGATGGATGGGGACCCGGGCGGCCGCGTCCAGAGGCGACCCTAGCGCGAGAGGAGAGAGAGGCTGGGATGGGAAGGGCCATCAGGTGGGCTTTGCTTTGCTGATGCTCGTCAGCCTGAGAAATGCCCCGATCATGGATGGATGGGCGGGCAGTGTGGTATCGTGGAAAGGTGAAGGAGGCGGAGGGAGGGCATAAGCAGACAAAAACTATAGTAAGCAGTTAAAGTATAGTAAGCGGTACTAACTTGGAATCATCGTGGAATCATCAATTGGAAGTGTAAGGCGCAGCAGAACGGCTCGTCAATGATCCGCAACGGCTATGATCCTGCCGAGTATAACATGACCAGGAGAGATGGAGGGAAGGAAGTAAGGGTATCCATCCGTATGTGAGCAAGCAATCAATGCTCGACGACGGTGAGAGTAAGAAAAGTCGGCAAACCTTGCGCCATCCTTGGCTCTCGGCTCGATGAACGTGTGCCCAGCATTTCCCCCCTCAAAAGCCAAGAAGGAGAAAAGAAACTCGGCATCGTCCATCACTGACGCTATCTCGATTTTCCGCGGCCTTGGACCCAACGGGGCTCGGCCACGACACGGGCAGGACACGGGCAGGACAAGGGCAGGGCAGGGCAAAGGCAGCAAGGATTCCGATTTGCGAATGCGTACTTGGTGACCCCAGTCTGAGGGAGGGAATCGTAAGAGGTCAGTCAGCAGCAGCTACTAACTTTCAAGGCTATAGACTAGGTACAGCTGCAGCTTCTTCTCTTGTCTTCTTTCTCCACTGCAAGTCGAGATGAGACAAGACAAAAAGGAAGGAAGAAGCAAAATACGCGAACCCCATTATGTACTATATGTACATAGTTTATGTATCTATCTGCCCGTCGTTTCAGCTGAATAACAAAAACACAGCTAGCGCTCTGCAAGGGCTCAGACGCCATCTAGTCCATCCCATTTCCCTCCCTCCCTTTCTCGTGCATCGAGATTTGAAATTACGTGTAATCAAGCAGAGACGGGACAAGCAAAATAAAAGAAAGACATTTTTTTAATTACGTGCCCGGGGGGAGAAAGAATTAGGCGGCCATTTTTTCTTGTGCCTAGAGAATTACGCGCCCACAGACGCGCGCGCTGTCTAAGCGTGGTTGGCTCGTTTCCCTCTCGGCTGGAAGCAAATCCCCCCCTCAGCAGGAAACGGACAAGGATGGCAGGAGCTACTGCGGCACGGCACGGGAGAGGGGGAGCCACGTTTCGCGTGTGTTTTGGTGTCTGGAAGCTCCATAGATCCCAAGGCCAAGCGAGGCAAGCAAGCATCCAAGACGAAAACAAGCCCATGTGGTTTGCGAGTGTCACACAAGGCGTTGACCTGAGGGCTGTGTCACTGACGGGCTCTTTGTTGGTTGGTAGAGTTCGTTGTGTGTTGGCTCTGCTCCCTACGTACCTAGTCATTAATGGCTCTCTTTGTCCTGCAGACTTCAATTGAGTGTGTCTGTTGGTCTTGACGGACACGATAATGCCTTGCCAACAGCTGCAATAGGCATAATCAAGGCAATTGAGGTTGATGCTGTTGTTGACAAGTCGTACCATCTACACCCACGTACCTACGTACCTACCTGCTCTTGCCCACGAAATGACCGGCCCCACTTGCCCATCTTCTCGGCTCCTCCTCCACCGTCCCAGCTACACCGACTCCTCTCTCCTCCGTCTCCGTCTCGGCCCCGGCATCGATTCCCGCCGCCCACCATGTCTCGCCGTCCGCCCAAGGGCGAGTACATTGAGACGGTCAGTGATACCCCCTTACCTCCCTTCCAAGACCTCCAGCTAACTCTCTGACCCCCTAGGACACCGGCAACAAGGTGGCTCGAAGAGCCGTCCTCGTCGGAACCCAAAACATCATGCTCGGCGGCAAGACCGTCATCCAGCCCGAGGTCATGATCCGCGGCGACCTCTCCCGCACCGCCCCCTCGTCCTCGTCGTCCTCCTCCTCCGGCGCCGCCGCTGCCCCGGCCAGCAACACCGCCGTCGCCATCGGCCGCTACTGCTTCCTCGCCCGGGGCGCCCTGCTCCGTCCCCCCGGCCGCATGTATAAGGGCGCCTTCACGTACATGCCGCTGCGCATAGGCGACCACGTCTTTGTCGGCCAGGGGACCGTCGTCCAGGCCGCCACCGTCGGGAACCACGTCCAGATCGGCAAGGCCTGCACCATTGGCGAGTTTGCCATTGTCAAGGACTATGTCAAGATCCTCGACGGCACCGTCGTTCCTCCCAACATGGTCATCCCTAGTTTCTCCGTCGTTGCTGGACAGCCTGCGAGGGTCGTTGGAGAGATTCCCGAGGGGGGACACGATGAATTCGAGCTTCGGGATATGTACAAGACTGTGGGCAATAATCCCCAGCCTCCTGCCTCGTGAGCTTTTTTTTGTTTCTCGGTGAGAGTTACGCAGGGACAGGGCAGGCGACCTACTCGTGGGCATATATGCTGTCTGGTAAAGAGACCGGCCTTGTTGCCTGGTGAGCGGCCACTTACGCAGACCTCGAGAGGTCGTCATCATACGAAGACCCCTGAAACAGCATCGGGAGGATGCGGCCGAGATAATGGCCTCTCTTACATCAGAATACCGGGCCACCATGCACAGCACGTACGAGGGCATTTCCCCAGTTGTTTACACAAAGATGAAAACAAAAAAGACTAGGTGAAAGAGGAAATTCCCTGACATACATAGTCAAGTTTAATGATACCCTTTTGATGTTTTCTTTCGAATCGTGCTGTTCGCCTGCAAATACCTCGTGCATGAATCAGACTCAGACTAGCTAGGCTTCCAAATGTGACAGTGCCAGCCTCCAACAGATATTATCATGCGCCAAACAAGATATATCTAGAATTATCCATATCATTACAATGAGACGCTCGTAGAGATTTCTCCAAGACGGAATATTTCATGTTGCTCGTTTGTTGCGTTGGCAGTTGTTGAAAAAGGACTCGACAAGAAAGGCCTTGTCATCGATATACGCAGGCAACGAGCCAGAGACTCGATAAGATCCTGCAGCAAATATTCCAGGGCTCTTCTCCCCCACACATTTCCCCCTCTGACTCTTTCTTTCTCCTCTTCCCTCGGAGTTCCCCTTCCCCCTCCCCCTCAAACTCTACCCTTCAACCCTCAACATCTGGCTTCCATCCATCGATATCAATAAAGATGGCGCCTGCTCCCAAGTTTCCCTCGAAGCTCGTCACCGCTCTCCCGCCCTGGTGCGAGGAATCCGAGGACAAGGAAAACCAGGCCCCCGAGGCCACTCCTCAGCCCTTTTCACTCTCACTCCCTCACGTTATCCGACGTAACACCCACCTCTACAAGACCATCGGCGAGATGGACGACCTTACCGACAAGGCCCTCAAGGAGCGCCTCATCCCCCTCTGCCGTGAGATGCGTGAGTACCAGGAGCAGGACCAGGAGCAGATCCACGGCCTCTCCAAGGCCCTCGTCACCATGTACGGCGAGACCTCTGTCCGCGTCATCCGCCGCACCTGGGAGCTCTATCTCGCCCTCACCACGTCCCCTATCATCCCCGGCGACGACCTCGGCGTCCTCGACCAGACCGCCTGGCTCACCAGCATCCGCAAGGTGGTCTTCCACCGCATGCACATCCACCTTCTCCGTGATCAGCTTGATGGTGCCATCGCGGCCTAGTTCGCCGACGACCTTCAGCTCCTGACCAAGTTTTACGGCGAGGGCTTGCAGAGCGGCTTCGTCACCGACGTTCTCGTCCAGGAGAAGGCTGACCGCGTCAACCGCGCCCAGAAGGAGCGCGAGGTCTTTGCTGCCCTGCACGAGGAGCTCACTCAGGAAGATCTCGACAATATGCCCGCCTACAAGAGCACCGCCCTCGGAGTGGCTCCCCTCACTGCCCTCCGCCGTTGCATCTACACGGTCAAGAAGTTCAACCAGGCCCTCCGCGACGACGGTGACGAAGTCCTCGACAATGATGAGGAGGAAATTAAGTTGATGTACCAAGCCAGGCAGCTCTGGCACATCGCCGGCCGTGCCGCCATGAACTGGGAGCCCCGCCGCCACGGAGATCTGAACGGCATCCTGGTCGTGTACTGCGATGACCTCGTCGCCCGCCGCCGCCGCGAGGGCTGGCTGCGCGACGCCGGACTACGTGCCCAGCTCGAGGCCATCCTCGGCGACACCCGTCATGGCAACACGTTCATGGCCAGCGAGGATGAGGAAGACGATGAGGACGAGGAAGATGATGAGGATGAAAGCAGCGACGACGACACCGCCTCCGAGGATGGCGAGGGAGAGAAGAACGACGGTTGAGGGGTTTCAGCCGACTGACCCATCGTCACAACTGCGTGGCTCGACGGGCCAAACATTCACATGGAAGGGAATGTGCTTTCTTGAAAGGATACTGTACCAGTTCCAGCTGGGTTATTCACCACAACGACGGTTAAGGGGTTCAACGGACTGGCCCATCATCACAACGACGGTTAAGGGGTTCAACGGAATGAACCATCGTCACAACTACGTGGCTCAACGGACTCCGATCCCCACATGGAAAGGGAATGTGCATCTCCCCGAAAGGATACTGTACCAGTTCTAGCTGGGATACTTACCACAACAAACTCCACGGGACGAGGGTCACCGATCAAGGAACAGGGATGAGGATCATCTATCAAGGACAGGGGAAGTCCTCGTGTAACATGTACTCAAAAAGAGCCAACCCAGGGTGGCGCTCTCACTATCGACGATACTCAGTAGCTACATTCAATGCTCATTTTTAGGTCATGATGATGGTTGCCAGGTGATTGTACCTCGACGACACACTGACAGTTACTACCTTCTAGCAGGTGGGGTCAGTCAAGCATAACAAGCCTCCCAAAGACTCTCTTGGCCCGTGAAGCTAAGTCTTCTGTTATTAGCTATTATGTTACTGACGTAAACTAGGAAGTTGTCTCTCTAGCTAGGGCCAGCGTTCTTCCATTAAGTTTGTAGTGTTCTCTCTGTTCCTTCCAGTTCCAACACAGCCAGTATATGACACTTCTACTTGAGCATAATACCCATGTTGCACAGCTCAGGCCGAATGCATTCCGTTCCTCAGCAGAATCCCAGCTTCGTTCGTCGTCGTCGGACATGGCCCCCTCTCCATTCTATTCCTCCACTTCTAGTACATACTTGCCAGCTTTGCATGGATCGAAACTTTTACCAGATCACAAGGTCAGGGGCAGCCCCTGAGGTACGATTGGCTAGAGGTTGCTACACCCGTGCCATTACCTAGTCCAAGGTCTAACTACAACTTGGGATGTTCTGCGGCCTAGTAGAGCACACTGGACGACGTCCTTGACAGCAACTCCTAGACAGCCGAAAAGTCCCATTGGTGCTGGACACAGCAAGCAGACGAACCGAGCTTTAGTGGCCATTTATGGGGTTTACTATATCCATACCTCTTCCAACCCTCTTCCAACAGGGCCCTACAACGGCAGCATCACCTACATGCCTGGCTCCTCCGGATAAAGTCTACATCAGGCCATGACTCTGTGGCATGACCAAGTCACAAACATGGTACCGCCGGGTCCTTTTCTATACCCGGACGGCACCCTCTGCAGGTCATGTTCCATTGCTTCAATAGTTCCCGTTGCTTCCGCCACCTGTGGACCGCTGCTCCCTTGCTGTCGTGCCAGGGTTGGCAAGGTCCCCTCCCCTGCCTGCGGGTATCTCACGTATCCCGAGTCCGTTCAACCCTGGAGGTGTCCAATTTTAGACTGGGCTGTCAGCCTTGTGGCATCTGTTCGGCTTTGTTTCGGTGTGTGACGTAGATTATCCTCTCCTTGGTTCACTGGAGGTATATTGCGTCTATGTGGAGTGTCAACTATGTGATAGTCTTCAACTCGTTCAACTTGACCAGGGGATAGCTTGATCCAGGCTTTGGATGAGCTTCATTCGACTCCTGGGAACCCTAACCCTAACCCTATCTTCTATATTCCCAGAGTCGTCAGTTTCCACCCTTTGGCCAGTGCCTTGACAACAGTATACCATCCCCTCACGCCCACAAGCATGCACCTATGTACCATAAGCGGCGTTAATACAATCAGAATGCACCAAGTAAGGTTAGTAAGTGTAAAAGTCATATATCTCAATAGCTGCACTCATCCAGTATAACTTGAACTCTATGACATAGCCACGCATTGCTGTCACTGGGTATAGTGAAGGGTAGGTTCGACTCCTATCAGCGCTACCAGCTGAGCCAAAGCGAAGATAACCATATAGCGCTGATAGGAGTCGAACCTACCCTTCACTATGCCCAGTGACAGCACGCATCCATCTGCAGTCGGGTAGTTTCTTGATAGTGGGTCTATATTCTTGTCATGGATCCATTGTCAAGCAGTCACCGCAGCGCCGATTTATAGGCACTCGTAGGCTATGTCGTCAACCACTAAGTGTTCGCATGCTAGATAGGTCTCTATAGGTCCTATATCAGCCGATACGATACGACTCACCGCAATTTCGACACTTCTAGACTCACCGCCTAGAGGGGCGTTGAGATTCTGTCTCTCAAGACATGGATTTCAAGCATTCAGACATGTGACAATGCTATTGCCCACCAATCTCCTCCACCTTCAGCAGATGGTCTCTCTCCTCCAAGCAACCAACATATCACCACTCAACGACCCATACTAACCACCCATTCCAACGTCTAAAACGGTAACCTAAACATAGAACAACCGAATTCCCAGCCATAAAACCTTCATCCTCTCCATCTCCTCACCAATGCCTCCAGATCAATAGCCAATCATTCCTGCGTCCTGACCCCCCATTCTCCGGATAAAGCCGGCCCACAAGTATGCGGAGAACGGTTGCGGGGGTAGGGTGCCCGGCGCTAGAGAAGGTTTTCTCGTCGGCCGGATGGGAACGGACGGGAGGTTGGGTGCGTGCTGTGCCACAGGAACAGCGAATGCCGGGAATCGACCGTTGAGTCCAGAGAGATACATAGATGGTGTGCGAGAATCGGTTCGGCCGAGGCGGGTACTGTATGCCGTTGAGGTTGGGCTTGACCAAGTGCCGAGTCTATCTTCGGTAGTCCTGAGTGCAACGCTCTGATTCTGATAGTCACTGATATGACCTCGCCTACATGATGGCACGCTCATGAGAAACCCAGTGATGATAACCAAGTAAAAGTTCATAACGTTTTCGTCTTGATCAATTATTCTAATCAGTGACTCTATCAAGAAAGCCCGTTCTAGGCGTTGAGCCCGGGGCCATTCCCCGGGGCTCGTGTGCTCTCGACTGTCTAATAGACCGGGGGTATAAACCGAACAACTCCAAATCAAGAAAACAAATTCCGGGCTTCGTCACCCGTGAGAAGAGAGCCGAGAATCAAGTCGTCTCGGCTCTTGGTGCAAAACTTTTTTTAACCCCTCTAAACGCCGTGTCCAATATGCAAATGCTTCAAAAAAGAATCCTCTCCCCCCCCTTTTTTTTCTCGCGCCAAGTATACAATTGCCGTGTCGTCGTAAAAAGCTCAGGTTTGCTGTAGTGTAACAGGTATTTGAGAGTAGTGGAGATGGGTCGTGCGCAAGCCTCGGCGAGAGGCACCGAGGGTTGCGGTGAAGGACGGGAACGAGGCGAGGCGTGTGCCTTTTACAGCATCAGCCCTTGGCGCGCCCTCTCCTCGGCAAAGGCCTTTCGGCTCATGAGGAGGACTCGCTCAAAGCCCTCGCGGCCCTTGGCGGCGTTCTCCTTGAACCGGTGCACCAGGGTGTCCTCGATGCTGTTCTTGATTCGCTGCCAGCCACCGCACAGGGCCGTGATGTTGGCCGTCTGGATGAACTGCGTCTGGTGGTCGCCCAGGGGCTTGTAGATGACCTCCTCCTGGACGTTGACGAGATTGCTCCATGTCAGGTTCTGGCTGACCATGGTGACGGTGCGGTTGACGGGGTCGACATAGCTGGCCTCGTAGACGAAGTTCTCTTCACCGGTACCGCCGACAATGGTCTTGATCCAGTCGGGGACTGACTGCTTGCAGGTGATCAGGCGCTCGGTGCGGAGGATGCCCGTCTCGGGGTCGACGTCGCGTGAGAGGGTGTCGACGGCGATGACGTGCTCCGACTTGTTGTTCCAGGGCCCGTACTTTCGCCAGTTGGCCGAGGAAACCTCGTCCCACGAGTAGTTGAAGGTGACGGCGTTGGAAAAGACCTTCATTGTGCCGTAGGATTCGTAGGGGTAAGCTCGTAGGTCGGATGTCGGTGGATGAGTTGCTGAAGGGAAAGTTCGGTGCGGAGTTGGGAAGCTATTTTTTTTTTCTTTCCTGTTCTGCCGGAGGGGGTGGCTGGATCAGGAACGAATGGGGGGCTCTAGTGATTGCTGAGCCAGGAATAAAAAAGGAAGGATGAAGGCAGACGCCTCTCAATTAATAACCCAGGCAAAAAACGACGACGACAAGAGATTCCCCAGTGGCGATCGGAGCAGGTGGACGGAAGTGAAGGCAATGCTGATCGAGCGGGAATGCGGCCTTTATCTCTGGGGGCCCGTCCGTGCTGCTGCGCTGCACTGCTCGATAAATTTGATCCCGCATGTGAAGAAGGGACAAGACTCGCTATCTCCGGGCTTCGGAAGCTTGGCCCGAGCGTCGCCACTGCGAACGCTAGCCTCGATGTGGCCAGCCTCTAGCCCCATGGAGCATGGCCGGTCCGGGTCGCGAGAAAGCCTCGGGATTCTCGCGAGCTGTGATTGGCCCGGCCAGCAGGAGGGCCTTTTTTTCTCTCCCAGAGCCGCGCTTCGGACCTGGGTCCAGCAGGATGGTCTCGTGCAGCAGGAGCCGTGACTGTGCCACAGGGTGGCGAGTGCGTCAAAGGATGGGGAAAACCCGGAGAAGGGGACCCAGGCATTGGCGATCAAGCAAGAAGCATTGGCCAACTGCTGCCAGAGCCTCGTTCTGGGTCGTCGGGATCGGGAAGGGATTGACCGTGGCTCGCATCGTCGGATTCAGGGTCTTGATGCTGGAATGTGCAAGAAGGGGGCATGTTTTAAACAATTGCATCTTCCTCTCTCTGATTCTGCGTCGTCAGCCACGTTTTTGGGACGCATCGATCGGGATCTTGCAGGCTTGACTGGCAAAATGGTCAGATTCTTGCATAACAGTCACCATAACTACGTAGGTAGCAATTCCAGGTGATTATGCATGCTCGGCACTAGAGGAGTGGTAAATGGCAGCTTAATGCAGTGCTTGCCTTGTGCAACAGGACTTAGGCATGGATCATTGCAACTTTGTCAAATTCAAGTCATCCAACTATATATATATATATAAATTTTCCGCATCAAGAGGCCATGCACGCATCAAAGATAGGAACCATATTTCAGAGTCCTTCTCGCAATCCAATACACAGATCCCTTTGTCATGAGATCGGCTAGTAGTCGTCACCACGGCTGACGACCTCCTTCACGGTGGGTCGGATCAGAATGGTCTACAGAGCGTTAGTCAATAGCACCACACTATTCACATGGTTCACTTACATGCTCAAACTGAGCAGTGTACGAGCCCTTCTTGTCACACAAGGGCGGGTACGCCTCGACGATGCCGCTGTTGACAAGGCTGTTGAGCTGCGCACTGTTAGCTTCACCTCCAACAATAACCGTCACAGCCACTCACCCCGAGCAGATACTTGTCCTGACCGAGGCGGTCCAGGTATCGTCGGCAGAACGGCAGCGTGCCAAAGTTCTTGTTAATCACGTTGAGCAGAGACTTGGCCGAGCTCAGGCGCAGGTCAACGTGCTGCGAGTCTCCTCGCTTCGCGTAGTGCGACGTCTCCAGGTCATCCCGGACGTGTCCGTTGCCGGTGCTGCCGAACGTCTCGATGGCAAAGACATCACCCTCCTCCATCTTGGTCTGGTCGTTGCTCTTGACAATGGGCACCGCCTTGGTACCGTGGATGCTGTAGGGCAGAATGTTGTGGCCCGTCAGGTTGCGGATACTCTTGACGGGGTACGTGGTTCCGTCAATCTCAACCTCGAAGCTCTCCATCGTCTCCTGGATAATGCCTCCAATCTCGCCAACCCGGGCGTCGATGCCCGCCTCACGGATACCAGCGTTGGTGGCCTCCTTAACAGCCTGGAGCAGGTTATCGTACTTGGGCTCGAAAGACATGGTAAAAGCCGAGTCAACGATGCGTCCGTTGACGTGGACACCAAAGTCAACCTTCATGACATCCTCCTGTTGCAGAACCATCTTGTTGCCAGCGTTGGGGGTGTAGTGCGCGGCGCAGTGGTTCAGACTGAGGCCGCAAGGGAAGCCCATGCCGGCCTTCATAGCATCACCCTCGCCCAACCCATCGTGGCCGGTCAGGGCGCGGACACTGTTCTCGATGCCCTCGGCGATCTCGGTCAAGGTCTGGCCGGGCTTGACAGTCTTCTGCGTCCACTGGCGCACCTGGCGATGGATCTCGGCCGCCTCGCGGAAATCGGTCAGGAAGTCGCTGTTGAGGTTGTCCAGGTGACGCTTCTCCTCGCTGGTGGTGCGGTAGCTGTTCTCGTCCTTGTAGTCAACCTCCTCTCCCTTGGGGTAGGACTTGTTGGGGAACAGCTGGCTGATCATGACGCGGGGAGGGTCAGTCTGGCTGGTGGGGTGCTTCTTCTTCTTCTTGGGCTTTCTCTTCTTCTTCTTCTTCTTGGTGGCCTCGCCGGTGGGGGCGGTGCCATCGACGTGCCCATCGGCTTCGTCTTCAGAATCATCGCCGCCGTGTTCGTCGCCGGCAGCGTCGGTCTTGGATTGGGCGGTTGCGCCGGGCTTCTGAGAGCCTTCGGCCACTGCGGGGCGCTCGGAGTCAGTTCGATCCGGGACTAACGGCTCACAGCCTCGTTCGGGAGAGACGCTTACCGTTGAGCTCCTTGAGAGCTTCGGTGGGTACTTGAGCTGCCATTTTGGCTAACTGCGTGAGAGTGAGAGAGCAATGCTGCTGTCAAGAAGAGAAATGGTGGGAGGGTTGGAGGAGTGGGAAGACGTTACCCCACCAGAGTTTTAGCTGAGGGTGACACAAATAGCTGTGCATTAGAGCGCAGTTATTATGTGCAGTGTTTTTGTCAGTCTCAGTCCCCACAACGGATTTTTGACATGACGAAAGTGGGTGCATCACACGTTCCCACGCGAGGATTCGGTGGGATAGAGGTCAAGTAGGTAGTATTATTAAGAGTGTGGGATAATGAGAATTACCATTGTCATTTCACCATACTGCGCACGTTCTCAAAAGACACAGCTGACTCTCAGCTTACAACACATTGACGACCAAGTATACAAGTGTTTCAGCCTACGTAAGAGAATAGTCCCGGAGCTGACTGATCCTGGAGGTCACAACGTCTGCGCCACCTCCTTGTTCCTGGAACTAAGTAAGACGACGTTCAGTAGGACCATTGAGGCCGTTGACGTGGATATTTTTGCCTTCAATTTTCCGGTGCACGTTGATGTGCTTTCCACGCCTCGTCCCTGCAGTTGCTGGTGGATTTTCGGGCTGTGAAACAGCTGGCATCACTCTACATACACTATCGAGCTGAGAAAACTTGGCGCAGGACAGCTGCAAGCAAGTATCCATTCTTGCGTCTGGAGGCCTCAAGCCCCATGACGAGAGAGCCCGAAAGATGCAGCCGTTTTGGCCGTATCGTCCGTCCAATGCCAGACTCTAGGGTAACGGGATGCGAAGATCCCCCCACCAAAAAGGGCCAAACTATGACCTCACCAGCCGCTGAAATCAAGCCTAAAACCCGCCCAAATTCAGGGCATCGCGGTTGAGAAAAGCCACCAAATTCACGGATGGCCTCTTCCATAAAAGAGGCGCCTCCGAGGATGTTGCCACGTTCTTCTCCATTTCGTATGACTTCTCAGCTGCTCATGAACCTCCGCCTCGTGAGCAAACAAGTCATCATCAGCCGTTACCAAGCCAGAGCTTGCGTGGCCCGTCGCTGAAAGCCACAACGTTTCCCCACTGGAGCCTTATAAGTTGGAGCTGCCCGTGCTACAGTAGCAGCGCCACTTCGGGCCGTCCGGTGCCCCTCCGTCTTTCAGCTTTCTTTAACTCTCCTGGTCTTACCAAAAGACACGGCGCTTAACCATCAATTATTGTCTCAAGTTTTCTTATCCCTCAGTTTTGCCTCTACAATCATTCAAGAGGCCTGTTCTGCCAGAATGGGAGCCTCTAACCTGGATAACCTGGCGCAAATGTCAGACGAGAAGTCTCCCATCGAGCGGAAGCCTATCGACAATGCCGCTCCCGAGAAACCCTCCGTCGATCGAGCCCCGACACTCCCCCCGAGACCCGTGTCGATTCAGTCCAGGAATGACGAAATCGACGAAAAGGCCCTCGAGGCTGGATACGACGAGAAGCTGCCTCAACCGAGCAACGGCTTCGCCATACATCGCAAGCCCGTGTCAGCCACAGGCAAAACCCCTCCCCAGTCAATCAAGATCGACAAGTCGCAACCTGAGGACTTTGAGGGCGAGGTAGCTACCACAAACGAGCTGCCTCCTCCCGAACTCATCAAGAAGATCGAAGACTACATTGTTCTCGACCGCGATGGAAAATCGCATCCTTTCTCGAGCCTATACACCGGCAGCAATGTTGCCCGACGTGTGCTCGTCATCTTTGTCCGGCACTTCTTCTGCGGCGTACGTCGACCCCAAACCCCTGAAGTTCCTAAAAATACTAACAAGCTATAGAACTGCCAAGAATTCCTTCGCTCCCTCTCTGAAGCCGTAACTCCCGAATCCCTCCTCCGCCTCCCCGTCAGCACCTTCATCGCGGTCATTGGCTGCGGTGATCCCGCCCTGATCGACATGTACGTCAACGAGACCAACTGCCGCTTCCCCGTCTACACGGACCCGACGAGGTCCCTCTTTCATGCCTTGGGCATGAGCAAGACGCTCCAGATGGGCGCGAAACCGGCCTATATGCGCAAGAGCATGACACGGAGCATCGTCGACAGTATCGTCCAGGGTGTCAAGCAGCTACCTACTGGTAACGTCCTGAAGATGGGAGATCAACGCCAGGTTGGCGGCGAGTTCCTCTTTGAACCGCACGATCTCCTCACGCCAGTTACGACACCACGCGACGAGACGTTTCAACCTATGGGTACTCTGGAGGATGATAAAAACCAGCCTCCACGACGGGAGAATGGTAGGAGCCGAGATTACGGGGACGAGGAGAAGAGTGTGACGTGGTGTCATCGCATGAAGACGACGCGCGACCACGCCGAGATCCCAGAGCTCATCGAAGTGCTGGGTCTGGACGTTTCCCAGAGCGCTGGGCGCAACTCGGTAACGTCTGCCCGCAAGGGCAAGGGCCAGAGCATGGCCGAGGAGATCCGGAAGCTGAGTGCTGAGAGGGCTCGGACGCCTGAGACGAAGATATGACATGACAATTTGTTTGGGGGTTTTGGGAATTGCTGGTTCTTGACACAGCGCTGGAGTAGGGATTCATATGGTGCTTTTTTTCTCTCTTGCATAGCTCAGTTGTCTTTTTTACAAAATGATTTTTTGATGTTCGCGCATGACATACAGCTTAGATACAGTATTTAGAGGCGATATCCATTGACGTTGGTCAACAGAACATATAAATCAAGCTCTTTCTATCTCAGACATATTATCTATTCGTGCACCCAGCTGCCGTCTTCGCGACTCTGAACGACTTCGTCTACTTTGAGTCTATACTTGATAATCTCATCACCGTTCACCAAGTCATTCTCCACGGCTCTTCGATCCCCCTCCTCCAGATCCTTCACGATGCCTGCTCTCACATGCCTCTCCCTCAGCCTCTTCCTCGCAACCTCGTAGTCAACATCGACGAACCACAGCTCATCCAGCAGCCCCGCCGCATCGCGCCACACATCCTGGTCCAGCGCGAGGTAGTTACCTTCGAGCACGACGAGGCGGTGTTCCGGTCTGACCTCAATGTCATCGTCCCGCGGGTCCTTGAGAGCATGGTCAAATGACGGAGCAAGGACAGGCTCCGGTGGAATCGGAGTCGCGGATAGAGCTTGGACGAGAGCCAGAAACTTGGGCGCATCAAAAGTGAAGGCGGCGCCCCGGCGGAAGTGGGCCGTGGCCGGGTCGGGCATGGCGGAGAGGGCTGCGCGGGTGAGGTGGAAGCCATCCATGGGGACAAACGTTGCGGGAGGCGGAGACGAGGGGTCCGCGCGGGCGTTGAGGCGCGAGGTGATGATCTGGGACAATGTCGTCTTGCCTGAGCCCGGGATGCCAGCGACGCCGATTACTAGAGACGAGTTAGACAGTTGTGTCTGGACCTTTGAGGCAGCAACTCACATAGCCGCTTGTCCTTGGGCATCTCCTCAAACTTCTTCCACGCCTTTTCAACGAGCCTTTCAACCTGACTATTCATGTTGACTATATGAGTTGCAAGATGAGAAGTTGAGGACCAATCTTTGACACCGAGTGTCGTCCATGATATGCCCCGCGTTCCAAAGGACCCTGCCCCACGCTGTTACATCAGACCCTCTCCACCTTGGGGCGTTGTGCCCCGATGCCATCTCGGACTTGGATATATGGATGCAAGGATGTCTGTTTGTGTGCTTTTTGAGTATATTTTTCTCTTGTTCATTGACTGTTTGATGTGTAATAGTCTTGCAAGGTGTCGTTGTTACCTTGTGCCTTGAATATATTCCCTTTTCGCTTGCTTCTATGTACCCAGGTATATACTCTTACCAAGATGCAATCTAAATAATTACTATTATAGAGAAACCTATATTCAACTCCTCTGCTCCTATTCACACTCCAATTACCATGGAAGCCACTGCCATCAAAGTTTGGCCTTGTCCCTTACGCCATCCACCAACCACAAAACACCACAACCTCAAGTGGGTCCCATCACCAACTCTACTCTTCCCCTAGAAATCTCAGTTAAACCCATCTCCTCTCCCCCAACTCAACATCTAAAAATGGACGACGAAGACCCGCTCGCCAACTTTTCCATCGCAGACGTCTCCTCCGACGAGGCCGAGGCTGAAACAAAGGAAACCCGCCGCACCGGCCAGACCGAGGAGGCTTGGCGAGCCATCCAGCGTGACTACAAGATCAAGGTTGAAAACGGCGACGTAGGTCTCCCTTTCTGCTCATAGAACATCTTTGAAACACACCAGACTGAGAGATATGCAGATATATAGAAAGGTCAAGCTGCCCCTGGGACCGGGAGCTTCCAAAATGGACATCCAGGAGCTCATCCATGCTGTCGAGGAGTTGTACTTCTTCCGTCGCTACCACGAGGCTGCACAATTAGCCACTGAAGGTCTCTCTGGGAGCGATGGGCTTGATCGAGACTCACAGCAGCTCTTAAGCACCTATCAGGGAAAATGTCACAACAAGCTCGACCTACAATCATAATGGAGGAGCAATTCAAACTAGACAGCATCCATGTCAACTTTGTGTGTATTCATCTCGGGCTATCCCGCAAGCTTCTACCAAGGGAAGATCCTGTGTAAACCTTACAAACATTCCTTCTCAAGTATTAAACCGTCTGCCTGCCTTCTTGCCATTCCGTCAAAGCCTAGTGTCTCCAACTTGACTTGGTCAAGTGCCAGGCGGTCAATGACCGAAGCACCATGCAAATGCATCATGCAAATGCCCGAATGATTTTAGTACACACACACATCCTCTTCCACCTTCCAACCATGAGATTACCTGTACGAGACCGAACGTCTCGCCAAGGAGAACAGAAGCCTGGCCTGAGCCTACTGAGTTTTCTTGGTACGAGGACCAGTGAAGCAGCCCTGGAACGCAACGGGCCCGTTTGCATAACGGGAAGCGCCCAGACCCTTGCGTCCGCCATACTCAAAGCCATGCTGGGAGACTTGTGTGGACGGACCCTCTGATCGACTCTGTTGATGACTGGCAGTGCGTTGGTGAGGGGCCGCAGCTGGGACAGGGTCTTGAGGCGCGACCTGAGGAGAGACTCTGGGTGCATCCTGCAGGGAGAGCTCGCGAACACCTTGGGTTGCCTGTTGAATGCCCTGGTTCATCCCATCATCTTCTCCATGGGTGCGACGATCAATCTTGACCTGAATTCGGACCAGGTCCCGGATAAGTGCGAAAAGCTCGTCCTTCATGCCGTCGTTGCGGTCTTGCAGGAACCCATTCTGGACCCAGCGTTCGATGATTCCGTCTTCAATCCCTTCGAGTGTCGATTCGAAAACTCGGTCTGCCAGTGTCATTTGTCCTAGCATTTGTTCCACCAGTCTCACGACGTGGTTGGTCGCATCCACCCGGGTAGGAATCTGGATGTTCGGGACAGATTCCCAGTCATTCATTGCAATGAGCAACTCCGGCTCCTTGATGGGAGTTGCAAGAACGTCCGCCGATTCCTGGTGGATGGGAGTGACAAGAGCGTCCACTGATTCCTGGTGGATGGGAGTGACAAGAGCGTCCGCCGATTCCTGGTGGATGGGACTGGTACGTTGCTCCTCGTCCGCACGGGTGGCATCTTGCGGCTGATGAGCCCGGGCTGACCTCTGCATTTTGGTCAGGTGCCGTTTGAACTTCTTGGTTTCGTTCTCATCGGCAAAGCGAACGTGAAAGACAAAGTCGTCAGACAGCTGCTTCACGACGCAGAACTGACCTTCCATGACTGGGTCATCTAGTTCCATGAAATCATGGGCTCGAGGCGACTTGCCTGCAGCCGAGAGCTCCAGAACAGCTCTGTTCTCGCTGATCAGTAGCTTCGTGGCTACTTCTGCGACAAAGGAGCGTGCCTCATCTTTCCGAGGCACGATCTGGCACTGTCCAGTTCCGATGATGTGCTCTGTCATAGCGGGATCCAAAGCCTTGGGGTTAAGGATGAACTTGAGACCCAGAGAGGGGGTGGCAACGGCAGAGACTCCAGGGACATTCCCGTCGCTTTCATGCTCGGCTTGGGAGCGCACGACCTCAACCTCCCGGTTCGCAGCAAGAGGTTGCTCGGGAGTCGGAGTGGGCAGTGGGGGTCCCCATCGGGCCATTGTGGGAGAAGAGGCGTTCTTGTTGTTCGAAACCTGCACACGGGGGTCCTAACCTGGTGCAGCGGGTCTGGACGAGATTCTGCCACCCGGCTTCTTGGTTGGGGGGAATGAACCAGAATCATCATCACCGCGACCTCTCTTGGGAATGGCAGACGACAGGCCTCTATTCAAGGGTTAGATGAGTAAAGGCTTTAAGACAAATGAACTTACGCAGCATATGGACGTGCACCACCCTTGACGTCGAGACCGTCGAGTTGGCGAGCCTCCTCGTCGTTGAACTTGACAGCCCAATTGCCGGAGAGAGCCGCCTTCCTGGTAGGATCGTAATGGTCCGTCCCGTTTCGACCGGTAGGCTTGAAGGAAGCCCCTCGTTTTTCTTCATTGCTCAGGGGCAGTTCCTCCTGTCGATGACGACTGAGGTCGGCCTGCAAATATTTGGATAGTTAGAAGCTGCTCTTGGTAGTCATACAAAATGTGAGGATTGATAGGGGAGAAAGGAAAATAACGGCGTGCTTCAGCCCTGCGGTCATGCATGCATGCGTGTCGATGACCCCGTGGTGCGAGAGAATGTTCACTAGCCAGGGAGGTGTGTGGCAAGGAGCGAGAAAATATATCCGAACAGAGAGAAGAAAACAACAAGAAATTCTCCGGGAGACATTTGGTGGTGAAGAGAAAGACACTTACCATGCAGATCATCCGCTTTTCGGCCTCGCCGGGATCGACGTTGTCGCTCATCCTTCCTCGGCCAGCAGGGCGAAGGCCAGTGGGCAGAGTTTGGGAGAAGTCTTGGCTTGTTCAAGCAGTCGGCGTGCGCGGACGAAATTTGTTTTGAAGAGATGGTTGAGAGGGTGATGTTTGGTGGAGGAAAAAAAAGAGAGGAGGGGAGACTGGTGAGGGCTACCGTAGGTATCTGGGGCAACCAACGGCGGCCTGGAGATAATCCGGCCTGGAAGGAAAAGAGTGAGAATGCCAGAATATCAAAGAACAATAGAGAACATGAGCGAAGCCCGAGAAGGGAATGCAGCTTGAGCTCTCGCTTTGAAGGTGGGTGATGAGGGAGCGAGAGGCTGACCTCGATGGAAGCTGGTGGAGGGAGGAGAAAAGCTTCGCCTCTCCGGGTGTGCTTGGGGAAGAAAAGAAGGAAGGGAGGAAGGGCAGGTGCGGGTCGCTAAGTTCTTTGGTCCTGCCGTGCAGAATCAGAGATAGGTGCCTCAGGGGTCGAGGAGTGCTGCAGCACCTGGAGGAACAAAACCACCAACGAACGTTAGGCAGGGGAATTAAAAAGTGAAAAAAGGGCAACTAGAATAAAAAGAACCTGCAGAACAATGCCTGGCCAAAGAATTCCCCGTTTGACTTTTGTTGCGTTCTTTTTGGGGGAGTGTGCGAGGTGACTCGGTGATATCTCTTCGTCAGTGCCTTTTGCAGACCTGAGAAATGGGGACCATATTTGCTGCAATGCACTAAATCAAAGGGGATTCCTCCCCCGGTGGATAACTGGGAATCTTCAGCGAGATAATTGTTTGCTGTGGCTTTGATATGCCCGACAATGGATCTGCACCTAGCCTGCGTGCACCCCTTTGTCCCTGGAAATCACGTCGACCTTGCGCTCGACATGTTTGATTTTATCTCGCCTGTATCGAGGTATTTCTTTGATCCTGCTGTTTGGTTTTGAAATTCATCCGCTCCCTGATGAGCTATCACTGCTGTGCAGCCTTTATTGGCCTCTGTTGACCTATGATTTGGTGCAGTCACCACGTTGACACTGACGCTTTTTCCAGGGACAGGACTTTGATTTCGAATTTTGATGCCATCGACGCATTTCAAAGATTAGAAAGGCATTATACTCTCTTTTATACCTACTCGCATTTACCTGCTTCGATGCTGACCCTATGGAATATCCTGGCCCAGACTGTCGTCACCTCCTCCTCGACCCAAACACTCCGCTACCATTCTCGACCCCGAATATCAAACAGCAAAGTACTTTCCAAGAAACCCCTCGAGCGTCATCAGCTTTGCCTTGTCACCGGACTCGCCCTTGGCCTCGGCCGCCCTCGCCTTCAGCTCACCCGCCGTGATCACGTCGTTGGGAACGCCATAGTACAAGCCGCCCGAGTGCTGGCAAAAGCCGAACATGTACTTGACCGTCTCGAAGGCCTCGACCCCGTATGTCTCCATCGTCTTCCAGTCCTCGATGGGCACGAAGCGGGCCTTTTTACCCGTCACTATCGAACAGTCAGCTACTGGAACAATAAATCAAAGAGAAATCCGGTGCGCACGTTTTTCAAAGTCAGAGACGAGCTGCTCAGGCTTCGAGCTGGAGCTGATGGCTTGAGTGAGGCGTCCGTTGTACTTGCTCGGCTCGAGGAAGATACCATGGACGAGATCACCGTAGTCGTCGCCAATCGAGATGAAGGGAATCTCGTCATTGCCACCCCAGCGAGGGATGTGCAGAGTGAGGTAGCCTTCTTCATCGGGAGCAAAAGGGAATCCTCCCAGAACAGGGGCGACTTCCTCGACGACGTGGTTCTCCATGTACCAGCCAGGGCTGACGATGTTGACAGTCTCGAAAACGCCCTTGGCCTTGGCGTACTCTCCGATGGCATGCTTCTCTACTAGGAATTAGGACAAGAACATATACTCGAGCATGGAAAAGAACTTACCCTCGAAGGCCTTGTTGGGAACAGATCCTCCAGTGATCTCGGACGCAGAAGCCATACCACTATACACAAAGTGACGGACTCCAGCCTCGGCGGCAGCATCCACGATGCCCTTGCCCAGGTCAGTCTCGCTAGGACCACCAGGTTGGTTGACAGCCTACAGTACGCGTTAGAAATGTTCTTTCTGCTGACCTTTTCAACTTACAGGATCATCCGAGTTCGTGTTGACAAAGACTCCCCAGCTGCCCTTGAAGACCTCGACCATCTGCTCCTTGACAAGGCCATCAGCCTTGACGACCTCGACACCTTGCTCCTTCAGGGCCTTGGCCTTTTCAGAGTCAGGGCTTCGAGTGATTCCACGGATCTTGAAGGCCTGGGATTTGTTCTGGAGAAGGGACTGGACAACGCTGCCGCCCTGGGCACCAGTAGCTCCATAGACAGTGATGAGCTGGGGAGAAGACATTGTGGTGGATCAAAGTTGGTTAAAGAGAAGGAGAGAGAGGTATAAGCTTAAAGGTATGCTTGTCTGGGATTCGAGTGCTGATCGATTGAGTGCTGATGAAACTTGTCTTACAGCTCGACTACCCCGTCCTTTTATATTCGACAACACTTTTCACGATCCATTCGAAGCCCAATCTCCGCAACTCTGGCAGTTGGCCCGAACCAGAAGAAATACGCAATCCATTTCTAATCACACAACAGCGGCCACGTCTTGCCCTTCCACACAAGTCCGCACTTCACGATGGTCTCTGCCCCCAGTTCTACCTGGGACGGCGTAACCTTGGGTCACACAAGCTGCCAGATTACTCCGACTCCTTGTCTACGGGTCGGAACTGACCAACCAGAGCTCACGGATGGTCCTGGGAGTTTCCCATCACCTGCCCTAGGCCACGCAGTCCGCGGGCAGCGACGGGCGGGTGTGGCTTGCGCTAGGTCAAGTTTATACGGGTGGACGCGTGCGCGGTGAGGACTACGATTATTAATTCAGCCCTAGCTAACTGTAGAATGGAGACAGCTGCGGAGGAGCGGACTTTGAATGGGAATGGGGCATGGGTCCATTTTCAAGCTTGGAAGTTGGCATCTACAAGCTGGATCTTTGTCCATCCTACCAAGGCAACCCGCTCAAGAGAATACCTAGTCTAGGTGTAGTTAGGTACCTAGGTACATAGGAAGGAAAAATGGCTGACGGTCCTTGACACCGACAAGGCGGGTCAGAACTCAGATCGAACGTTGCCACTGTCGCAGCAGCCGTAACAGCTGTCAACGGTCAGCCCCTTAGACGTAATTTTCGTCAAATGCTTCCATCAAACAGGAGCATCACGTGCTCTTCACTTGACTCGGTCTGGTGGTCTAGTGGTATGATTCTCGCTTAGGGCAAACCCTATAGCTACAGCTTGCGAGAGGTCCCGGGTTCAATCCCCGGCCAGACCCTTTCTTTTGCATTTTTGCCAGTGGCGGCGACAGGTGCTTTATTACCTACCACCTGGCTGGCTGCTTGCCTCCTTTTTGTTGGCCGAGTTTTGGTTGTATGTGTATTGGGATGTATGGATCAAGTGTTGTGTAACCCCGTGTAAGTGATGAAGCGGAGACTGGATGGAGCTGAAGTCGGCCATGGTAGATGGCTACAATCCGTATGTATACATACAATGGGAGGGAGTGTCGATTCAAATGGTATTTATATTGTGGCCCTATGTCATAAGCCCTGCTGTCTCTTTGTCTCCATGGAAACACCAACCCTATGCCCGACCCCCGACTCCCTTCCCATCAATTGACTAGAGACACAAACACGAGCAAGAAAAAGCATGAGACGCGCTTCTATTAGTGATGAAGCTGCAAAGACCAAGCGGAAACACATGCCAACTCCCCCAGATCAGTCCCTCATCGCGAGTTGTCGGGCAGTTCCCACCTCTGCGTAGTCTCTTGCGCCGTATATACAGGAGGCGGGCTGCTTGTCTGTCCTGGCAGCTCAGGTGGCCTGGCCTCTCCCGACATCTCCACCCGAGCATCCCGTCCGTCCATTTCCAGCTGCGGCCGCCAGCCCTCACCTGTCATCTCGTGTTGTCCTGCGACCGCTACGGGTGGACTCGGTGTGACGTTGGGGAAAGGGTGAACCTCCCGGCCGGAAAGTTCACGCTGGACCCCGACACCAGAGAGTTCGTTGTTGTGAGACAAGGATGAGACGGGAGAGACTGCGGTGGCACCGACGGGTTTCCTCTGTATCGTGTCCTTTCTCTCTGGTGCTATGGCAGGGCCGCCGCCTGTGGTAGATTCGGTGACAGGTTGTGTAGTCGGGAGAGTCTGCGCTTGTCGTTGTTTTCTCCGTCTGATGAACCACCAAGCAAATAGTCCAATCGCTGCAATAGCCACCACCGGTACTGCCACGCCCACGCCAATCTTGACGGCCGAGTTGTCGTTCGAGTCGGATAGGTTGATGCTTGCAGCAGATCCGTCCGGGTTCACAAAGTAAGTCGAGGTTGCCTCGACAGTTACTGCGAAAAGAGTCAGCACAAGACTCAAGTCCTACACGCCAGAAACAGGCACAGTACCTGAAGCAACAGCAAAGGAACCGTCACCATGAGTAGCAGGAACTTACCCCGCGACTTGGATGGACCTGCGCCTCCCTCTGTCGTCTGCGTGACGATGGTCACTTGTGTCGTGGTCTCAGCTGAGCCTGAGTCGGCCGTTCGGCTCGGCTCTGCGTCGCTGCTATCGTTGTCTTCATCTTTCGACGTAGGCTCCTCCGTGGCTTCGGCTGGGTTATACCAGTCGGTGGCGCCAGGCTGCGTGAACCCGGCTCCCATGCAGTAAGAGGCGTAGATGGACTGCATGGAGCTGAGGTCTCGAGATCGATCTCCTGCTGAGCATGTGGCGGTGGCGCACTTGGACATCCATGCATCTGCTTGGGATGCTGATGCTGATGCGGTAGCACAGTAACAGTTGTTGTCATAGGGATCATCGCAGCCCATGGCCATTCCCATGTCGCTGAAGATGGTGTAGTAGAGGCATTTGCTGATACATGTATGCACAACGTTGTCCAGATTTTGATTGATGGTGACACTCTCAAAGTCGGCGGATAGAGCAAGAGGGAGTAGGGAGAGCCAAAGGCTGAGGAGGGGCATTAGACGTGCCATGTTGTCAAGGTTGAGCCCCCGAAATAGAGACAGAGAGAGATCAAGAGCGAGTTCTCGTTGTGAGTCTAACAAGAGCAACAGAACGAGGAGGAGAGTCGACCAACATCACTAGGATGGGGCCTCGGTTCTTATGAGCCCTCCCAAGTCCTCGCCGTAAGACCTCCCTCGATGCGGCATATATTTACACCGTCCACCAAGTCTTCTGACCTCTCCATGCCCTTGGGGAGGTCCATCCTAGCCAGATGAGGTGCAACATTCGGGCGGCAGTTGTACCCGCCGATAGAGGTGACTGTCCGACATGAAGATGCCAGGGGTGAGGGCGTCTCATTGGCCATTCTGCAATGATAAAACAGCCCTTGAACCCTAAAACTGCATGAGCTGAACAGACTTGACTAGGCTAGCAAGCCTAGATGCGACTTTAAAACGACCAAGCCTGCAAGGGCAGGGCCTTGGGCGGGAGGGGCTGTCGAGGCGGCATATCGCCAGATTCAGCACTCGCGAACAACTTTCACTCGAAGGTTATAAGAAGTGACCTAAAGGCAAGGCAACTTGTTTAGTTCTGAACGACATCTTTGAGGTCATCATATCCGGGAGACAGATGGGAGACTTCCCACTGTGAATGATCGCTGTCGACGATCCCAAGGGCGCGAATGTGCAGGAGGGTTACCTGCATGACTGCTCGATGGTGATTGGTTCAACCCGTGATGGGTTGAGAAATCCAGTCCATACGGAAGCATGCGAGGATGGGCCGTTGCAAGGAGGAAGGATTTGGATCTCCCAGAGGCGCCCAGATGTGGTTTGGGTAGAACAAATGAGGTCAAGCCGGTGTTTGAGCGGCATTGCTAAGGGACGGACCGACGCAGCTATTGGCCCGTGTCAGAGGACCTGGGTGACTGGGCTTGGTCCCGTGACCCTACACCTTTTCACGAGGGCGCTTTCCTTTCCAGGATGCTAAAGATACCGCCAGCAGATGCATCAGCTGGACTATGGAAGGGAGCGGAATGCTCACAACGAGAAAGATGTTAAGAGTTGTTCTCTTTAATACCGAAATACTGCGTTGGTAGAGCATGCAAACTGGTTCAGTTTGGCTTCTCCAACCAGCCATTTCCCAGCCTGACTCTGGCCGTTACATGAAGGGTCGTGTGGCGGTCTCGGGAATAAGCAACAAAATAAGCTCGTGCAGCGGCCAAAGAGCTGGCCATGGTACCTGATCTTGTATTTCCCCAGGATGTACTCCGTAAAAGAAGACTGTCTACCTACTTATGGATACCGATTTATGCGTCCATGCTGTTGGCCTTTTCACAATTTTCCCTTCATCTTGGATGCCTACCTACCTATGCAGGGGGGCATTTCTGCATGTTCGCCAGCCGAACCTGGTGGACCAACAGAAATAGAATGACAGAGAGGCTCCACAGACTCGAGACAACAGGACGAAGCGGAAATGCCCACAAGAGCAACGAATGCGAAAATGACGGGGCGAGGCAAAGAGTATGCGAAAACCGCTCGCAAACTGTGCCAATCAATGGATGCCCTGCCACGCCCTGCAAGCGGAACAGAGGCGAGCCGAATAAGACGCTGTGGCGCAGTCAGTCAAACAACGGGACTCGAGGGCATGACCAGCCCGGGGCTACCATTGCGGCGGTCTATTGACGGCTGAGATTATTTTTGGTCTCGTGCTGATGCATCCATCCGTCCAGAGAGATAAAGAAGGGACTTCGTCTGGTAGTTGCAAACAGGCGAGGATTCCAAAGCAGGGGGCCGGGTAATACTGAAGCCAGTCAGACAAGTCAGCAAGCGGTGATAGGCCCAGTCCTCCGTCCAGAGACCGAGAGGTAAGCTGCATCAAAGCGAGGAGGCCAGAACGCCTTGCCTGAGTTCCACTAGGCCCTGGCAGACCGCGCAGAGGCTTGCGACAAGGCTCGCCAGAGGCACAAGAGGCACGAAGCTGGATAACATGGGCTTGTCCAGACCCATCTGGGCTGGATATTTGGCGGGGGCTTGGCCTGGGGCTAGTCTTTGATGAGAACTAGGATGGATCTAGGCTGGGGCTCGGCTGACATCCAAAGGAATCGGGCTGAGGAAAGATGCAGGAGCATCCGCTATCCATCAAGGATGTGGATGGAATATTACTTCCCATCATGACTGCCCTCGTCGAGCTGACTGCTTTTCCTCCTCCTCTTCTTTTTCCTTCTCGTCGACCTTTCTCTCCTACACCAAACATCTCCTAACAGAGCCGTTGATTGTAGGAACTCACCCCTGCGCCAAGGCCTCGAAATCCATCCTTATCCCCGCCGGTTGGTGCCGAGCCCCGAGCGCGACGTCACTCACTCTCCATCAAACACGAATAATCTTCCCCAGGTCCTGTCCCCCATCCGTCGTTGGGTCAGCGGGCGATCATCCATCTCCTACGGCTGAAGTGTCTGAAACGTAGGCCCGCGCCGCCAAGCTGGTCCCTACAATTCCGTGGGTTTGCAGGAATTTGTCCAAGAGCACCGCCTCCGGCAACGGGCAATCAACAAAGGGATCGTCTCCATCTGCGGAGCTTGCCAAGACGTCTCTGCGGAAGGATCACGTCGCAGCAGGCACACCAAATTCCCGCCCGTCAGCTGGACCTGAGCCCCAGAGCGAGCGCCGACGCAACCGTTTAGCCACTGTTGGTCCAGTGGCAGTCGATTCCGCAGCAGCGCCCGATCCCTGCTACGCGCAGCCGCCGTCTGTAACATTTTCATCAGCTTGAAACTGCAGTCCTTCTTGTCCTACATTTCTCCCGCATCCTATTCACCCGTCTCGAGCGCTTGTTTCCAGCTGCGCATTCGTTCCGCCGAATCATTCTTTCTCAGCGCATCACTTTCACTGGGCGGATCCCCTGTTGTGCGATTCAGTGCTGTTCGTGCGTCGTCGACGGTCCCGTCCCGTCGCAATCGCAACAGACGCCCGCTGCGGCCCCCTGCTTCAGAAACCCGGGGCAACCGCCAGCGCACCCGTCCAACTCGCGACTTTTTGCGCGACGACTGTAGAACCACCAACCAAACATCCTTTTGCGAAGAGCGCCTCTGAGTGCGCATAAACTATCGCCGTCATGTCTTATAACCGCTTAGGCAAGTCTAATACCCCCATGACCCCTTGATTGTCATATGCCCCCCCCTTTCTCCCACCAGGATGAGACAGTCGAGACATGCCCCTCCCTCCTTAAACAGAGCCCCTGGCCCTTTTCTGGAATTGCGATACGAGACTGTTGTTCTCGTTTCGCCGAGTCTTCTTCTGCTACATCTCTTGGGAGTGAGAGCGCCCCCGCTACAACATCAAGCGAGCTTGCGTATGCCACAGACGTACACGAGCGTGGCGGAGCTTTGACAAACCCAACCCACTCAACTGGAGCGAAAGACTACCTCTGCGGCTTCAGACACTCTGTACACTTTCAAGACCCATCCTCTAACCTTGAATTCGCGCAGACGACGACTACTACAACAACAACGAGATGGATCAGCGCTATGGCGCGCAGCCGCCGCATCGGACTCCGTCGCCAGGGCAGCAGCACATGCCCCAGCAGCACGGTGGTTACCAGCTGGACGAAAACCCCTTCGACGACAGCCGATACAATCAATATGGTCACTCGCAACCGCATCTCAACATGCCCTCGGGCCCCGACCCGAACAGATTGGCGACCCCCAGCGATCACCTCAACCTGAATGCGGCAGTAAGTGCCCGTGCTGCGTCTTTTGTTGCGCCTTGGGGCTGCTGGACCAAACGCTGACACTGCCTGTAGCAATCCGTCGATAACCTGTCCGGATATGGCCACGGCGACTACGCTGTGAACCCGCAGGAACACCACGATGCGTACCACAACCAACCCTACGAGCCTCGTCCTCAAGGATACGAACAGGGCTACGACCAAGCCTACGACCAAGGTTACGATGACCCTGCCGACCGACCCATGCTGCAGCACCAAGAGTCCGATGCGCCTAGCGAGCCATACCAGGACCAGCCTCAGCAGGGCGGAATCAAGCGCTGGAAGACTGTGAAGCAGGTCAAGCTTTACCGAGGAAACCTCGTCCTCGATTGTCCTGTTCCTCCTGTACTTCTTCAGCAAGTCAGCCACGGCGAACGTGATGAGTTCACTCACATGCGATACTCGGCCGCGACGTGCGATCCTAATGATTTCTTTGACCAAGACTTTACTCTCCGACAAAAGTTGTTCAGCAAGCCCCGGCACACCGAGCTGTTTATCGTCGTCACCATGTACAACGAAGACGACATTCTCTTTGCGCGAACGATGATGGGTGTTTTCAAGAACATTGAGTACATGTGCAACCGTCCCAACAGCAAGACCTGGGGACCAGACGCCTGGAAGAAGATTGTTGTCTGTGTGGTCAGCGATGGTCGATCAAAGATCAACCCCAGGACCAAGGCTCTTTTGGCGGGTATGGGCGTTTACCAGGAGGGTATCGCCAAGCAGCAAGTCAACGGAAACGATGTGACAGCCCATATTTACGAGTACACCACGCAGACTCACGTTCAGATCAAGAACGATGTGGTCCAGCTTGTCCACGGTCGCAAGCCAGTCCAGATTCTCTTCTGTCTGAAGGAGAAAAACGCCAAGAAGATCAACTCGCATCGATGGTTCTTCACGGCGTTTGGCAACGTTCTCAACCCCAACATTTGTGTCCTTCTTGATGCTGGTACTCGACCAGGTGGAAGCTCCATCTACCATCTCTGGAAAGCTTTTGACCTGGAGCCTATGTGCGGCGGCGCTTGTGGTGAAATCAAGGCCATGCTGGGCAAGGGAGGAAAATATCTCCTGAACCCTCTGGTTGCTGCCCAGAACTTCGAGTACAAGATGAGTAACATCCTGGACAAGCCTCTGGAATCTGCTTTTGGATTCATCTCTGTGTTGCCCGGTGCCTTTTCGGCCTACCGATACCTCGCCCTCCAGAACGACAAGAATGGCCAGGGTCCTCTGGAGAAGTACTTCCTGGGTGAGACGCTCCATGGTGGAAGTGACGCCGGTCTTTTCGAGTCCAACATGTACTTGGCCGAAGATCGAATTCTCTGCTTTGAGCTGGTCACCAAGAGAAACTGCCACTGGATCCTGCAATATGTCAAGTCGGCTACCGGTGAGACTGATGTGCCAGACACAATCACGGAGCTGGTTCTTCAGCGTCGTCGCTGGCTCAACGGTTCTTTCTTCGCTGCCATCTATGCTATCGTCCACTTCCTCGACTTCCTCCGGTCTGATCACACCTTCTTGAGGAAGTTTGCCTTCTTCATCGAGTTCATCTTCAACACCATCAACATGATCTTTGCTTGGTTCGCCATCGGTAACTTCTTCCTGGTCTTTAAGATTCTGACGACGAGTTTGGGAGACGATACTTTGCTGGGGCGGACCGGCGAGATCCTGGGTGTTGTCTTCACCTGGCTCTACGGTGTCATATTGATTACATGCTTCGTACTCTCTCTGGGTAACCGGCCTGCAGGGTCTGGTGGACTCTATGCTGCCATGGTCTGGTTTTGGGCCGGCATCATGATGTAAGTTGTGCCTTTCCGCTGCTGAGCTTTCTGAGTCTGAGGCTAACTTTGATGCAGCTACCTTCTCTTCGCTGCCATCTTCATCTCTGTCAAATCCATCATGGCCGACGTCAACGATGAAGACGGGTTCCATGTTTCTGACATTCTCAAGAATAAGGTCTTTTACATGCTCATCATCTCTGTCATGTCGACGTACGGTATCTGGCTCATTGCCTCTCTGATCATGCTGGATCCCTGGCACATGGCTACCTCGTTCGCGCAGTACATGCTTCTGACGCCGGCCTTTACCAACGTCCTGAATGTGTACGCCTTTTGCAACACGCACGATGTTTCGTGGGGTACCAAGGGTGACGACAAGGTAGAAAAGCTGCCCTCTGTCAATACAAAGGACGGCACGGCCAAGACAGATCTTCCGGATGAGGGCGACTTGAATGCGCAGTATCAGCGAGAACTTACTGTTTTTGCTCAGAAGGAGGTGATCGTCAAGGCCGCCCCGACTCCCTCGCAGCTCCAAGAAAAGCAGATGGACTACTACAAGGGTGTCCGTACCGGTGTCGTTCTGATCTGGATGGTCACCAACTTTGGCCTCGCCGCTCTGGTGCTCAGCTCGGCGGGCCTGGACAGAATCAGCCCCAACAAGGACAAGGAGGAGGATCAGTTGAATCGGTCAAACATCTACATGTATATCGTTCTGTGGAGCGTGGCAGGCCTGAGCGCCTTCAAGTTCCTCGGCGCGATGTGGTTCTTGGTGGTGCGCATGTTCCGAGGTGTCTAAGGCGGACGGAGTGTGCGGTGTTGGTAGGGATCGAGGAGATTCGGATCCCTTTGACATTATACCCCTCTTACGACTATAGCGAGTGCTGGAAGCGGAACTGGAAGCGGTTGGATCAGCGTGTAGGTACACTTTGATGCTATGATTACTGTATATGTGGAAGATGGCAGGGACGGCGTTAGGTTGGAATGTCAAACATTTAATCTTTAGATGTACACATGTTACATGCTGGGATGAATTTCATGATGAGTTTGAATCTATCTTGATTCAATTGACTTTGGAGCAAGATGTTGAGGTTAGTGATCCATGCCGGGTTAACAATGCCGTCGGATTCACAAAAGTCCGGATCCCATCTTATCGAGACCCCAGCCTTACAGCATCATACTCTACAACTCAACAATGTCACGCACGGCAGGACTCTTCAACTGTCTAATCCGCACACATCACATCACATCACGAAAGAAGCTGCAGCGCGTCCGGCGCGCGGCGCAACAACTTAATGTAGACTGGCTCCTAGTGCGCAGCGGCGCATCGCCAGGCATCATGTTCGCCGAGGGCCGCGACGAGGCGGGGCTGGCCGAGTGGGTGGCATCCGTCCAGGCGCTGCGGTACAAAGACTTTCGGTGCGTCGCGAAGCCTGCTCCGGCCGAGGAGAAGGGGGAGAGGGCGATGGGGTTCGACGAGACGGAGTCTGTGGCGGAGTTTGCGAAGGAGATGGAGGGGAGGGGGTTGGGG
>JABFEX010001564.1:0-18653 GCA_013623515.1 Fusarium illudens | reverse complement strand
ATGAACGAACAAGAGTCGAGATTCCTTGCCGCATTGCGGCAAAGAGAGATGTGGTTGCACGAGCTTCTGTGCTCCATGGAGTGGGTTTGGATGGCGAGCGGGTGAGGGTGAGTGAGTCAGGGAATACAGTGACTCACGAGGGAGGTGGAGGCAACGTGTCAACTAAGGACGGAAATGCAGGTCAAGGTGTAATGAAAAAAGGTCATCAACACAAGTAGGTATATTCTATAATAATCCCTTTTCTAGCTTTATAGCTATCCTTAGAGGGGGATAATATAATACTGGTTGGCGTCTCATTCATTTCTTGACCTGCGTGGTATGGAGGTAGGCCACATTAGCATCCACCATCCCACTACCTATGTCAGAGGGTATATCCTCTTTACTTTATGATGAGACAGTCCATTGTATCATAATTCTTTATCTAACTTTATAGCAATCCTTAGAGGGGGACAATACGATTCCTTCCTCATGTTGCGTCTGTCCTGTAATCACCAGAGAGGCCGTCTTCTGATCCGTTCAACGGGTATGTGATTGCCCGACGATCTCCGTCAAGCGCACCGCAGCGCACGAGTGACTCTATCGTTTCCCTCCTGATCTCATCCCTCTTGATTCTCTCCTCCTGTTCCTGGGCCAATCTGCTCTTCTGTATCCGGACCTTTTCCTCGGAGAGCGAGTAGAACAGCCACGAATTGTCGAGCCCGGCCATGACCCGGATCTGCATGATCTCGAGCTTGGCGAGCCTCCAGTTCGCATTGTTGTTGACGTTGCCGCTCAGCTGCTTGGGCTTGAACTTTTTCAGGTTCTTGACCATGTCGTGGAAGCCCTTCTTCTGCTCCCGAGTCCAGAACCTGTTGCAGCCCAAAGTGTTTGCCCATCTCAAGACATCCCGGTTGCGCTTATTTCCAACCCAGACGTATGTGTCGAGAACCAGAAACTTGTCATGCTCATACTCAAACGCCTTTTCTTCTGTCTCGGTCGGGTTACATGGATCCACGACCTTGATTGGCAGTCTGTCCCCGCCGGTCGTGATCATCATGAGGGGGGCTTGGGCGTGCTGCGGGTCGATGCAGTATTGGTTCGCCATGGTAGTCGGTGACTTCTGGGTCTTGGTATCTTCGCTCGTATACGTGGACTCGGTCGCGGCTTGGTGTTCAGTCATGTATCCAGCTGGGGCGCCAGTTTCGGAGGCTAGCTCTGACCCCCGGCCAAGAAGTGGAAAGCTGAAACCCATGGCAACGAGTATACCTGGGCACGTTGAGATGCTGTCGAAGTTTATAGGTTGAAAAGCAGGAAGCACAAGAGAGGTTTCAAGGCCTATTCGCCTTTCCACGAGTCTAACGGTATGCTGGGTATAGGGAAATGTGAGTTGGGTGATCGTAATTTGGTTGAGGTGCGTAAAAGCTCAGAGCATAGCTTGAGCTGGATGGTGAGTGAGAAGATAACAGTGTAGCTTGATAGTAATCTTGTTGATGATGATTATCAGGCTTGAGTTGATGTAGGGGGGGGGAAAGAGAACACTGACGAAGGGGAAGGAGGAGGACTTATGTATGTGTCCGATAACATGGGTAAACAAACAATACCCAAGACTTCTAAATGAGTCACGATAAGATTGAGTTCTAAATAACAATGCTAAGCCGCAACAAAGCCTCTCAATTACGCACGCTGCAGGAAGTATATCATGCACCCCAGGCGATGTGGTTGAGAAGTCACGCCTGCACAAGCTACCTACCTACCTTCCTATATTACTCCTGTAGACGTAGTAAGTCCTTGCAATTAATCATCCCAAAAACACTTATTCGGTATCCTTTTGTTCCTTTCTCCCCGAGGGTAGTCCACACGTTGCCAAGTCCAACTATAGCTACAGTTGTGCTCCATGATTAGTCCCACCAACAGTGGACTTGTCAGGTTGAGGAGGCGGACATCATGGCTGACCCAACAGCCCTTGACAAGTGCAGTACCCTCGATTCTTGCTCAGTAATATGAGTTCTTACACGGTGGCAGGGGCGTTGACCGCCCAGCCCTGTGAGGGGATTCCGCCCGAATCCTATTGTCGAGAAAAGGGTAAACACGACTCAAACCATATACCCATGCGAGCCATTTTAGAGTTCATAGTTCTCTATGGAATATGTTCAAGTCATATTAAGGTTAGCTTTGTGGTATGACCACATGGGTGATCGAGAGTCATGTAAGCTGTATGAACTCTCCGAAAAAAGGCCATTGACAGGCAAAGTTTAACTCAACAACAAGTCGATATGTTTCCAGGAGTTTCCTTCTTACATACATCAGCGATTAATTGTTTTTGTAACTATGGCAACACACCACGGGTTCTTGGGATGCATCTCGCTGGCTTTGTTGTAGGTTTGGAGCATGATGGACATGAATAGGCATATGATCTCGCGTAACTCACAATAACCTCAATGCAGTCATTAGGTTCCAAAGCGGCAATTGCCGAGCTTATCTCAGAAACTCCGAGGAATTACATGCAGTAGCCCATCAACACGCCTTGGTTGCATCAGCCCCCAGCAGAAAGCAACAGGGATGTCCAATGTTGAGGGGATTCGCGAATCCAAGCCCAGGGGTCCAATAGAGGGGTTGAACCCCGCACTAAACCCCTTTAGGCCATAACCTCCCTCAGGCCCGCTCTGTATGCCCGGCGGGAGACTCAATCTCCAACTCTTCCCGACAACAACAAGTCGGTGAAGTCAAGATTGCTTTTTCTCGGGCAAAGAGTCTGGTCTGCTGTTGTTCAATTGAGCGAGTACTTTAGTTTCTAAGACATTCTCACCTCTTTGCCTCTTCATCCTTCGGGTTTAACACACAACCCCCCCCCTCGACTCAAAATGGCCGACAACAAAGTCTACCGCGCCAGCACCACGGCGCCCGTCAACATTGCCGTTGTCAAGTACTCCTCCCTCGAGTCTGAATACCCTCAACATTTCTAACTTTTAAAACAGGTACTGGGGCAAGCGCGATCCCAAGCTCAACCTCCCCACCAACAGCTCCCTCTCCGTCACCCTCTCCCAAGCCGATCTCCGAACCCTCACGACCGCCTCCTGCTCCAACTCGTACAACAGCGGCGATAGCCTCACCCTCAATGGAGAGGCCGCCGATGTCTCTGGCGCCCGAACTCAGGCCTGCTTCCGCGAGCTGCGGGCTCGTCGCGCCGCCCTCGAGGCCGCCGACTCTTCGCTGCCCAAGCTCTCGGCCATGAACTTGAAGCTCGTCTCCGAGAACAACTTCCCCACCGCTGCTGGACTTGCCTCTTCCGCTGCTGGCTTTGCTGCGCTTGTCAAGGCCATTGCCCTCCTCTACGAGCTTCCTGACTCGCCCTCGGATCTCTCGCTCGTCGCCCGACAAGGTTCCGGATCCGCCTGCCGCAGTCTGTTTGGCGGCTACGTCGCATGGAGGATGGGAGACAAGGACGATGGAAGCGACTCCAAGGCAGAGCTCGTCGCCCCCGCGTCTCACTGGCCCGAGATGCGAGCGCTGATCCTCGTCGCCAGCGCCGCCAAGAAGGGCGTCTCGTCGACCTCGGGCATGCAGCAGACAGTGGCCACCTCTGGCCTCTTCAAGGAGAGGATAACAAACATTGTCCCCGCCAACATGGCCTCCATGGAGGAGGCCGTCAAGAACAAGGACTTTGCCAAGTTCGCCGAGGTGACGATGCGCGAGTCCAACTCGTTCCACGCCACCTGCGCCGACACGTACCCCCCCATCTTTTACATGAACGACGTCTCCCGGGCCGCCATCCGCGCCGTCGAGGACATCAACACCAAGGCCGGCAAGACCGTCGCCGCCTACACTTTCGACGCCGGTCCCAACTGTGTCGTGTACTACCTGGAGGAGAACGCCAACGCCGTCCTCGGCACCTTTTACCAGGCTCTTGCCGGTGTGGATGGCTTCAAGGAGACCGCTGCCAATGCCAAGTCTACTTTCGAGCTTGACAGCGGACTTGCGGCTACGCTGAAGGAGGGCGTGAGCAGGGTCATTTCGACGGGTGTTGGTGAGGGTCCGATCAAGACGGAAGAGTATCTGGTTGGAGAGGATGGCCAGGCTGTCCCACGGTAGACTGGGAATGAAAAGCAAATAATCTTGACAGAAATGGCGGCACATATTGGCAAGCACTACACATATGAATCGAGTGTGTTTCTCTATATCGGCTGGACCAAGTGAGTGATTGTATCCGACAGGTCGACCACGCGACAGGGCCGGGGGATCTCATCATCCAACTCTGGTATTCCAAGACTGCGTGGATGAAATCAATAGGCTCGAGTCACTCTCGCCGATATTTTCGAGTTTCCATGCTTTCAGTCAATTGGGAGGGGAGGGGAGTTGACAGCTTCGTCTTGACATGTCCACCCCCATACTCAGGCAGACAGATGAGCCCTCGCCGTTAGCATCAGACCTGCGAGAGTCTTAGAACCAATTTCAGCCCTCTCTCTCTCTCCCCCATCCTAAAAGCACACACGAGTGCTCATTTACCTAGTCAAGTGGTTAACAAACTCTTTACTTCCGCTCCTATAAGCTCTCTTCTATCCGCACACCTAAACCACCTCTAACCAGGCGCGTGTGAAAAAAACTATACAACTCACCTAAAAACCACCCAATCTTTTGTTATCAATTACTTCGCTTCTGAAATCCCTTCTCTTTTGTTTTGCTTCAATTTTAAGTTAGCTACTCACACCCAGATATTAAGAGAGTGCAACGCGGTTGTCCGACAGTACTGAAACAACACCTAGGAGACACGCTCAACATGAACAGGCTCGTAAATGGGAATAGATGAGGCTGCCAGAAGAGAATAAAAAAAGAATTGTTCTCTTTCTTTATTTCCTTTCTATATGGATCTTCTTCTTCCTCCTATTTTATAATACCTTAGATTAGGTAACTGTTCTGCTCGCCTTTGCGAACCGCAGTGATGAGGTGTGGATGCCAGTGGTTGCCCGTAACACAGTGTCATGACGCTCCTTCCCTCACAACCCCAGTTCATCTCCTCCTCGCATCAACATCATCGCGATGCAAGGCCTGACAAAACACCTCGGCCGCGGCCGCGAGGTCGAAGTCATTGACCTCGACAAGTCAGGAAATGTCGCCCGCCGCTGGGTGCACACGCCTAGTAACCGAGTATGCCGCCCTCATCGCGTGCGCGAACCAGGGCTAACATGCGCGATAGGTCATCCGCAAGGCAAAGCCGAGCCTCTTCAAACGCTCGATGCGCAAGATCCTCATGGACGCCTTTCTCCCCGTCGGCTATCCGCATTCCGTCTCGGGCGACTACCTCGCCTATCAGTTCTTCGACTCCATGCAGGCCTTCTTCTCCACAATCACGGCTCTGCTCGCAAACAGGGCCCTTCTCCAGGGTCTCGGTGTCGGAGATGCCAACTCGTCGGCGACGTTCGCCATGCTTCTCACAGTCCTCAAGGATGCCATGTCTCGCATCGCTACTATCATCTTTGCCCAGCAGTTTGGTCTTCGTATTGAGCCTGATGCCAAGCGCTACCGCTTCCTGGCTGACCTGTTCAACGACACGGCCTTCTTCCTTGAGCTCTACAGCCCTTACTTGGGTCCCTATGGCAAGATCATGGCTCTCACTACTGGGGAAGCTCTCCGGGCCTTGTGCGGCGTAGCGGCTGGGGCGAGCAAGGCTGCTCTGAGTGTTCACTTTGCAAAGCACGACAACCTGGCCGAACTCAACGCAAAGGAGGCCAGCCAGGAGACAGCTGTTGGCTTAGTCGGCTTACTCGTCGGCACACTCGTCATCAAATACGTCGAGGACCACACGAGCGTCGTTTACTTGATGATGGTCCTGGTTCTTGCTCATCTGTGGATGAATTATTTGGGCGTCCGCAGCATTTGCATGAACGTTCTCAACCGACAACGCGCCACGATCTTATTCGAAGAGTATCTCAAGTCAGGCAAGGTCATGAGTCCTGCCGAAGTCGCCCGCCGCGAGAGCATCCTCCTTTGGAACCCCGTTGTTCGAAACCGGCACGGGCAGTGTGTTGCGCGCATCGAGATGGCTGACAGCTTTGGGGGTGCCATGGGAGGTCAAGAGGCTCGCGTTAACATTGCCATCCTCGACGGTCTCATGAACACCCTGTTCATCTGGTCCCACGCAAGCCACAAGCACACACCCATCAAGATCATGCTCTGGAAGGACTCCGCGGCCGTCCATGCGATCAGTGGGTGGTTCATGGCCATGGAGATTGCCTGGCAGATGGACAAGGGCAAGGGCTACACCGAGGAGCTGGACGGCATGTTTTGTGGCAAAAGCTCCCGCATCAGCAACTGGAGTACCGAGACCAAGAAGGGCAGAGGTGGGCTCGCTGATGATTACCAGCAAAAGTACGACGACCAGCAGCTTTGGGACGAGATGCTCGCCAAGGGGTGGAACTTGGAGTCGCAGGGCTTCGAGACGGAAGCGCCTGTGCGTCTGGCCATTCAGCACGAAGACAAGAAGGATCAATGAAGGGATGCCAAGTGTGTATTTCATGGAGTTTTGGCGTCAAGGAATAGGGCATCGCCTCATGAGCGAGCGATAGATTCGACATGTAAATAGGTAGTAAACCCGGAATACCCAGGGATGCAGCTCAAGAGAGCTTTCAAGATGATACATTGGAGATGTTGCTCAAGTCCTCCCTCCAGACTCGGTACGCCTTTTTCTATATGCCCTCCCATGTTGTACATTTTTCCCAACGCCCAACTAAATCGAATTCATTCATCATATAACCTTTTTCATACAACTTTTTCATACACACATACACCCTCCTTCTACGCCAGCCACGCCCACTTCATGGCCCGCATCTTGACGCCCTCCCACGTATTCAACTTTGGCCGCACGTCGAGGTAGAAGCTTGGCCCGCCCTTGCCGTCGGGCCTCCCCGCGTAAAAGTCAATCACGTAGTCGACACGGGTCCCGCAGCGGTCAATGACCCAGTCGTGCCTGTCAAAGGGCGCCGTGTAGCCGAGGATGGTGTTGACGCGGGCCGTGGGTGTCATGCGGTCCATCTTGTTGGCGAAGGACTCGAGCTTGGGGCCGTCGCATCTCGGAACGGTCAGTACATCCAGATAGACTCTGGGGTTGGAGAGAGCTTACTTTGTGCCCTTGAGGTAAGGAGCCTCCCACTCTTTAATCTCCTTCCATGCCCTCTCGTTGACAGCATTGTGAATCGGAACCACAGTCTTCATGTCCGCAACCCGCGCGTCGTACCCTTTACGCTTCATGGCGTCGAAAAACATCTTTTCTGAAGGATACACCCAGTTCCCCGAGGCATCCATGCCAGTTTCCATCTCATGATTCGCAGGTTTCGCAGGCTCCTCCTTGCCGTGATCTACCGGACACGCAGCGGGACCTCCAGACGTGCGAGGAATGGTAGATACGACGCGGTCCGTGTCGAGGTTTCTGCCGTGAGGCGTGGGAGTATGGTTGGCGGGTGGAAGCGAGGAGGAGGAGGAGGACCACGGGAGGTATGATGTGAGGGATTGAGACCACGATTTTGGCTGATTCGCAGAGGTATGGTCGACGGGGCAGGTTGCGGGTTGGGCTTGGGCTTTTGCTGCTTCGGCTTCGCGGGCTTGGGTTAGCCAGGCCTCGCGGGCCTTGTGGTCGACGGGACAGGCAGAGTTGTCGTCGGCCATGGCGGTTAGGCTATCGTATAGTGTCTTCGGTTTTATCAATCGGTGGTTTACTCGAGGGAATTGTGTGTCGTGGTAGAGTTCAATTGCAAGGCTCGATGGCGTAATTCGTCGCGATGAGGGTAGAGTGGATGGTAGGTAATGCGCCGGGATGGATTGGCTTGGAGGTTTGTAAGAGAGAGAGAAAAAATTGGGCCGGTTTTTTCCCGGGTCAGAGTCCGTGACATTCCCGGACCGGCCGGGGCTTCGGGACATCTCCAACTTGGACTTCACTTGGACATGATGACCTCAAAAATGTACTCTGACAAGTTGTTCTCTGACAAGTTGTTCTCTGACATAGCTATAGTACATGGTTTGACGTTGTCCGAGCCTGTTGTTCTCCCAAACGTCAATCCAGTTACCCGCTGTCTCGGGTTCACTGTAACTCAGTCCGATTCCTTTCCCCCCAACGCCTGAAGCTCATTCCGAATTGTATACACATCTCCCTGTGACGCCGCCGAGTCATACACCGAGTTGCCTTCCTCATAGTCTTGTTACAAGATGGTCTTTTCCAATCTTGTACAGAGCCCTCGTCCCTAGACGTATCGCCACGTCATGGGCCGAATCGCGAGTCGGTCCTCCCGGTCCCGATACTTGTCGGCATGCCAATCACTGACTTCTTTCACGGCTTTGATAACATGACCGAATGCATAATTATGCGGGAAAGATGCTGGAAGGATCTCGTAATAGATCCTGTCCTTGATCTGGTAACTCTTGCGGGCATGTTGCCCGTCATTCGCCACCGAGAGCTCATACTCGTCCAGGCCAAGGCCGTTTCTTGACCAACGGAGCCAGCTACTCGGGTGCATGGCTTGCTGATTCGACATGGCGGCAAAGTCCTCGATGAGGATATATATAACTCTGATGTCAGGGAACAGGGGCAGGAGAGCCTTCAGTCTCAAGCCAGCGCTCCTGAGCCAGCCTCTCTGCCCCGTGCTCCAAGGATGGGCGACGACCTGGTGCGGCAGTCTGATCTCTGTATGGTTGGGGAAACTCATCGCTCTGTTGAGAGTCGTCACGATCATGAGGTCTTTGGAAGCATCTACAACAAGCCTCTTGGTGTTGAGTCCCTCGGCCTTGGGGAGATGCTGGGGCCGCAGAATGTTCACGCGGTCTTCCAGGCTAAATGGTTGCTCGGGCTCCCAGATCTGCCATCGGAGCTTGGCGACTTGTTTCGCGAAGACGTTTGTCTTCATGATGTTCCTGGTCATCCCATCGACACTCTGGCCGTGGGCAACGTCGGGCTGTCTGACACGGCGAAGACCCCATCTCTTCGTCTGGCCGTTTGGGCCGATGCCTGTCACTGTCAAGGTGACGTTGTAGGCCCTGGGGGCATCGGTATCCAGGGCGATGGTCCAGATTCTGTCTTGAAGCTCCCAAGGGAGTCTAGGGAATTGGTGGAATGTGGTAGGAGTAGTGAGGGTGTTGGGGGCCATGATGGTGAGGGAGGCTGTGGCCTCCGAGGGCGCGGGCGACGCCTGAGGCTCTGCCATGATGAGAGGGTGGTAGTGTGCGATCTGATCTCCTAGTCGACTGTGGGTGGTTTGATTTTGTGTGCTTTTGAAAGCGATAGCTTCGAGTGGGTGACAGAAGAAGATGAGTGACTGGCGTCTGGAAACACCTTGTTGGGATTGCGAGGGGATATGAAGTCAAGGCTCGCAGAGGGATGAAGGGCTTTTCTTTTGAAGTAGTGTTCCAGAGGATTGTAGTGTTCGTCTGGCAAAGAGTAGAACAAATGTGCTTGCTTTGTTGTTTACGCACACAAAGGGGTAAGGAAGAGCGAGTCAAGCATCGACGTCTCTTGGGGATGTGGTGTTGGGGAGGACGGTAGAGAGAGGAGAAAAGAAAAACAATCCAGGCTAGAGGAGATGTTGTTTTGGTGTTTGGTAAACAGCTGGCAATGATTCACCCTCCCAGACGCGTCCGAGGTTGAAGTTGCGCTCCAGCACTGGCAAACGGGTGCCAGGTGTGCGCCAGTACTTCAAGAGCGCAGGGCATCTCTCGCTGGAAAGCTGGCGGGGGGAAGGGGGGGCATGTAGCTGGACGCCAGACTTTTTGCTTCAAGTTTTTGATACATATCCAGGTTTTCGTACTGACTTCCTGGCTTTCCTTGCATGGCGCTGTTGGATATGTGCCGTCGTTGGGGTTGGAAAAGGGGGCGGATTCTGCGATCACCGAAGAAGCCCCCGAGGCTCTCTTCTACACAGCACCATACCCCCTGGAGCCCGATTTTTCTTTCATCTAGGCGTAGATTGCATGCAATGTTTCTTTACTGGACGATCCAGGCGGCTCTCGAGACGACTCCGAGGAACGGGTTAGGTCAAACCTCGCCTGGGCTCGCCGACAACTCGAAGGGATCAACTCTGCCAAGGTAGTCTACGCTCCCAGCCACGCTTCCTCCTGTCTTTGTCATCAGAAATTCTTTTTTAACACGGGGAGGTCTACGTACAGTTGAGCGGGATGTCGAGTTTCTTCTCTAGTTGCCGCCGATGCATTGTTCACTTCGCAAAGTGACAAAGGAGGAGAGCGAACAATTTACTCACGACAATGCCCCGACAAAGCCGTTATTCTTTCATATGTCTTCGACATCAGCAATGAGCTCCCCCGTGCCCCAAGACGTCGGTCTAAGAATCCAGCAAAAAAAACATCGGAAGCCTGAGAGTCAACCCGAGCATCGTGGCCCGAGGCCAAACCTCCCCGTACACGCATGCGCATCAGAAGTCGCGGTTGACCACACCCAGTGGCACCTGAAGTATCGAACCGATTTTCCCTTTCAGTCTGGAACTACGATACAATGCCGACCTGGAACCCTCTGCAAGAAAGAAGGAACTCCCTACCATCGAACCGTTCCCGCAGCCAGCGACCAGCCCCCTGATCCGACGCACTCTTCTCGAAGATCAAAGAATATAATACCCTTACGACTATCGGAGCTGTGTCTGCAGTCTCTAGCTGCCACTTTATACCCTCTGGTTGGGAATCGCCACTGCTTCTTGCCCTTCCTTCAAAAGGCGGCAAAGCTCCATCGCCCTTGAACTGAGGAGCACCACAAGACTCCTCGCTCTGGGGGAGCGCCTCAAATTTTGGCTTTTCATAAGTCACTCAATGGTCATAGCCAGAGCTCTTTTGCTGAAGTACGTTAACAAATCTGGTCCCCTTTGTGGAACGCTTCGAGCTGAACATCCTCCGCCAGGTTCCTTGGAGATGCTATTAACAGCCCAATCTGCCAGGTGCTTCAAGGCAATGCCTACCTCCTCCACGACTAACCTCATCAATAGCCTGTTTTTAGGAATCGATATCATCAAGAGCAACGTTGATCTCCTGCGAGAGGCGCTGCCGGACAGTTTCCTCCTCAGACCACCGTTCGAAGGTCCTCGATATCGAGTTTCGTCATGTCGACGAGTGCACCACGCTCGGAATATACCAGCAAGCGGATAATGGGTGCCAGCGAATCAGCTTCGCCAGGTTCTCATACATGGTGTTGGTCAAGGGGGAGGTTTAGGGAAGGAGAGGAACGAGAAGAGGCAGAGGGCGGATAGGAACTTGAAGGTCAACGTCACACTCCCTCTGGCCCTGATTTGGATGTCTAAATGGACCCTAGCAAGCCTCGGGTCTATATGATGAGAAACTGCAGAGTCTACTCTAATAGATTGATCACGGAGTTACAAACTGAGGAATGGATCCTCATGACAGAGGAATAAATGGTCATAATATGTTTACCATCCGTGGATAGGAGGAGCCTATCCTATACCTACCAACAAGACGTGTGGTGTGCCTCGTAGGGCATGACGAGAAGAGTCAATCAAAGACTGCCGTTACCCCATAACAGGATCAAATGGCCCACGGTTGGCCAGGTCTTTGTAGCCAACCGTCTATTACTATTTCCTTTGTCTTCTCTCCCTGTCTCTTATTCTCTCAAACTCGGTCCTCAAGGCTCCCATTGTTATGCAGCAGCAGCACCAGCATGCCCCATTTCGCATGAACAAAGCCCAACGGTGCCAGCGTACTACGTCAATGCCCTCCATTAGAAAAGCAAGGAGCACAGCGCACACATACAAGCCGTGTCACAGCCTCCTTCGAGCACGTAACCAGGACCCTCCTCCCATCAGCGCTATTTCAGGACACGAGGCTCAGCGAGATACCAGAGAAAAAAAGATCAGCATTACAGAACCAACACTGGACTTGACTCTCTCCAACAGCATTGTAGAGGCCTCCCGTATGCAGGCTCATCGCCAAGAGTCTCTGCGATATTTCTCCAGCCGGACCAACACGCAATCCTGCACTGACGACATCTGCGGCTCCTTGCCGATTCCCGGCGCCAAGATCTTGGACTGGGTCCGTCCTTCCGGCCGCCCCGCGTGTCACCGCTGCTTGGGCCGGTAACGTCTCGTGTCAAGCCTGTACGCCGTTCAAGATGGGCGACAGTTGGGGGGCATGTGCTACAGCGAAGTGTTGGCATGAAGAATTAGTGGTGCGTTGGATCCCGGGCCACATGGCATGTTGTGTTGGGTTGGAGATGAGGAATATGCATGCTTGACTCGGCCAACGGTGATCAGAAACAACAGGGACTGGTTGACATGGAAAAGAATTATAGATTCAATAGCTCTTTAATTCATGCCAGTCTTCCATAATGGAAATGTTTGATTGCATTGGTGATAGCATAGGGTAGGACCACCACGTGGGATCGACAACCCACACCTTGTGCGGGTCTCTTCTACACTTTCGAGGTTATTCTTGCGAAGCATGAAACTAGAATAAGACATTCAAAGTTCTTTTACAGCAGTCCCATAGTCGTTCCGTTGCACAACATATCCCCCAGTTCAACTCCTTCATCAAGTCAATCACCGTACACTCAAAGCTTCAATCGTAGAAATCCATATTCCCTATTGCCTCGTTTCATATATACCCGAGTCATTGCGTAGATTCCATTCGTCTCCTAGAAACGCATGATTTGACTTGCATCATGGGAAATCCCCAAGTCTCCCTAATTCAACGGTCAAGGCCATAAGCAACCATAACACTCCCATGAACACCGTGAAACCCCTTGGAAAGGAACCCCTTTCCTGGATGGTATAGTACAGTTATTAAAAAGATTCAAAGCCATCCCTTCCTCATGTCGGCCTTTTATTACTTCATTAAGCATTTCATTCGGCGTCAGGTGCAGCCATAAGGTCCTTCTCGGACACGAAAAAGTCCTTCTTCTCGTCCATAAACTGTCGGTGGAAAGTCTCGAGCAGCGCGCCGGGGAGCTGCTGGCCGATGGCCACCTTGATGTGGTCCTTCTTTCCAGTCCAGAGATGCTTGATGAACTTGCCGTCACATCCGGAGCGGCTCTCGGGGAAGCCGTTGGCCTCGGTGCACTTGAGCTCCTTGATGTCCTTGGGGTAGTCGTAGCGGATGTAGGTACCGAAGCCACCCTGGTCGGTAGGCTTGCCGGGGCGGTTCTTTCGGAAATCGACACACTCGGGGTGCTTTCCGCCCTCGTTGGGGCAGTCCTCCCACTCCTTCAGAATCTCAAACGTCTTCTCGTTGTTCTGGAGGATGATGAAGCCAGTGTTGAGATAAACTTTTCCAAATTTATCCTGGTTGTTCTTGGCATTGGGATCGGCAGCGAGTGCAAGCGAGTTGGCGTCGGGGTGAAGCTGCCAGTAGTTCATGAGCCACTCGAAGGGAAGATCGAGACGGTTGAAGATGGCATCAGAGTCGAGGAAGATGCAGGCCTTGTGCTTCTTGAGGATCTTGGTCAAAATCGGGGGCTTCTTCCACGAGTTGCGACGGTCCTCAAAGGGATCAGTGATGTCGATGTAGTAGTACTTGTAACCGTGGACCTTGGCTAGGAAGAGTTAGCAACACGAACAGAGTTTCGGAGCGACGGTAAAACGCACCATAAACCCAGTGGTTCAAGACACCGACAGACAGGCCGTGAACCTCGGAGCCGCGGTCCCAGCTCATCAAATCAGGGGAGAAGATCTGGCCGGGCTCGTTGAAGGGTCGGTTGTCGAGATCAATGATGCACAGGTCCTCGCCAATGGACTCGGTCCACTTGGGGTCCGCGGGGAGCTCGAAGGGAAACGCGCCAAAGGACGAGTACACGGGGGTGGTAGGAGTGACCGAGGGCCTCATGATGTACTTCAAGTAGTAATCGCCCAGCTCTGTCGAAGCGTTGGAGGGGTGGCCGGGCTTCGAGAAAGCGCCATGAGGCTCCTCGATGATGGCGGTTTCGGTATCGGTGCTGTAGAAGCCATGTCGTCGTCAGCAGCTGGAATCACGGCGCAGATTCAATCGCGAGAGGGCGCGAGTACTCACACATCGGCGGGAGGCTCCCATTTATCCAGGTGGTTGTAGGCGAGGCCAACAAAAGCCACGAGGAAGATGATGGTGGCGGCCATTAAGGCCGTCGACCGATTTGTACGCACTTGTCCGAACATGGTCGCAAAGCCGCCTCTGTCGCAGACTTGAGAGAGAGAATGGGGATTGCGATGCGTGTTGCGATACGAGCCGTGCAGTAGGAAAAAAGAGGGACGAAGAAATACGAAGCAGGCGGACCGGGTGGGAAAGAAGAGCGAGTGGATGGCGCCGACGAGGGACACGCAATAAAAACCAACCCGTAGCGCGCGACGCAGGCGAGCCAAATAATAACCAGGGGGTGGTTTCGGAGAAGAGAAAAAAAGACACGGACGGCGACGACGGTGAAGGAAGGAGGGAAGGGGGGGGAATAAGCTGGAAAAATGAACAAAATAAAGGGACAAGGTTCAGATAAGGCAAGAGGAGCAACAAATGCTGGGATTAATTAAATCTGAACAGGGGAAGGGGGGAGAGGAAGGACGAGGGGGAATGAGAGGAAGCGAGTTGATTTTGGCTTGTGGAGAGGAGGGAAGTAGCGGGCGGACCTAAGCAAGGAAGGACCGTGGACCATGCGGAACGGAACCACCCAGACAACAGAAGGCAGGTACGCCCCAAACGCTTTTTTGGAAGGGGGGCGGGCGGGTGGCGACCTGGCGAATGGCGTGGCACGAAACAGCAGCAGACACTCTCACTCGGGAAGGAAGGAAGCGGAAGGGCGGGTCAAAGCAGTTGGCGAATGTTTGGAGGTGGCGATTTGACTGGGAGTAGTGAATCAGGGGGGAGGAGGAGGAGGCGGGAGCATCCTCTCCTTTTCCTCGCTGCCCGCTAGGTAGGTAGGTAGCTGGAGGCTTGGCTTGGCTGGGCCTCAGTTGTTGACCACCCCTGAGAGTGATGAGTTCTGCTTGGAACTCAGCCAATACACACAAGGCTCTTAGAGGCTGAGTCAGCCCTGTGGACTTGAAGCCATCCATGGATGGAAAGGCTGGGCTCCATCGTGAGACAAAAAGGAGAAGCTTGAATTATGGTTTTGTGCCATCATCCCATGACATGTCCCAAGTTGAACAGTTTGCCTCGCGCCGCTATACTAATTTCCATGCCTTTCCCCGCAGACTTGCATCTCTCTGATAGGGGGGAAGAGAGAGAGAGTGAGAGTCATTTCTTCAATCTGTGCCAGACATTGGATGGCAGCCCGGCACGCGCTTGCATGGCCCCCGGCCTTGATTGCATGCTTCTCCCCTGGCCAATGAGGGCGCGGCTGATGGGTGCACTTTGGCTGCAACGTCGGCCATGGCGGAGATGAGGCTTGGCTCTTTTTCTTCCTCTGGAGGATGCAGTCGAGAGGATCTGATGCCATTCCGGTAAGAGGTACAGTTTTTTCCCTCTAGGAAATTCAGGAGGCGAAATGTTATAATAGCCCCCTACATTTTAAGAGGAATGGAGAGATTCGTCTTTGAGGCATTTAGCATCCCTTGGAGCCGTGGTGTCGGCATCTAACAACTAGTCTTGGACTCCCTGCTTGATGCTGACAGCCGCATGCTTTCTCTCTCCCCTGCGCTCTCGCAAAACTCGAGCCTCGACTCGGGGACCAGCGGCCAGCCCAGTTGAGATCAGAAAAAAAGGCCTGATTGTTTCAGAGGCAAGCCTCGTTGGCTCGCAAACTTGCCCTTGCGGCTGACAAGCATCATTTCTCCAGAAAAGACCCACGAGCCCATCTCAGCCCTCCCAGGGGGAGGGGGATCCTCGCAAACCAACGCTGTGATTCTGATGTCAGCAGTGAGAGACCGGGGGACGGGACAAATCCTTTTCCCCTCCCCTTCGCGTCAGCGCTTCGGTACAGTAGCGCCTGGGCCGCTGGGTCAATGCAATGCGAGCCTAGCGTGGATGTAGAATTTGTTGATCACCAACTCTCTTTTTTGCTCAATCTCGCAGGGGAGTGAAACCCCCGGGTCAGCGCTAGGCTCTTTGGGGTCAAGAGTCACGATTGCGACGTTATCGCCAATTCTCAAATCTTGTCACCTTCGCCATCGGGTAATTCGCTTGGATGCGCCGGGCCTCGTATCTGGGCCTCGGCATCGTGATATGCTACAGTATGTCGCCTGCTTTTTTCGACTCGTATATAGAGTAACACTCGCTCTCCCGCGTGTTGACGATCTTGGCATCTTTGTTAACTGATCCTCCAGCTGTCAACGGAGATGGCGTTGTTCATCTCCCCCCCCCTCAAAGCCACAAAGCCATCGCTTCTCCCGGCAATGAATGAAACTTTCCACCAAGCAACCCGTTCACTCCGTATTCCTGGACTCGTCAGAAAGCCAATTCGAAAATCTCACTCGAAAGGTCTTGGCCAGAGTTGAGACTCTGCTGGAATGACTTCATCTCGAACCACAAAAGGATGCCAAGCCGGATCCCGCCAACGTGATAAAAAGGCCGGCCTTGCCGCCTGCGGGTAATTAAACTCGTCCTGTTTTTTGCCACAGGGAGCACCCCTCGCGGCATCGTCCTCCTTTAAACTGGAGACGGGAAACGTGGAGACGACCGGTCTCTGCTCGCCTGCGTTTCCGATTCATTGGTTGCTCTCTGTCAGTGTCATCCCATGTTTCGGCACCAAAGATCCAGTTCTACTTTCAAAGTGCGACATCAATGCCTATAGACGGAACCCCGGATCGTCTCAAGGAACCAGGACAGGCGAGCAAGGTCCTCTGTTCCTCTAGGCCTCTAATAATCACCGGAAAGCGGTATCATAAACTCGTTCCGGGGGTCTTGACCGCCGCAAGGTTTCTGGTCTACTGTGACAATGAAATGCCCTAATTGAGATGGACCTAATCCCGCTTATCGACCGTGACGAGGCGATCGAAATAATCCAGCAAGGATACACGTCGTTTCCCTGTGAAGATACTACGTAGAGGCAAAGTGTTGCTCTCTCGCGAGGTTGCTTTGCACTAGCCAAGGGTACACATCCCGGCATTGTATTCAACCAACCAACAAAGCTAAACAACCTGAACAACTCCCTGCATGCATGATCCAGTATATACGCTGCTCTATGTAACCGAGATACAGATATATCAACCTTGTCCAGGACATAACGCCAGATGTATCGGGTATCCAAGCCCGACCTAACCTCCCTGAGCATGTATCCGCCGGCACCAATCCCTCCCATGTGCCACCTGGTAATCGCATAATCTCGTCTCCATGATGATGCTGATAACTCCCGCAATGGATATACCCCCACTATCGCTGACAGTTGTCGCTCCCAAGCTGAACTCGCGTTCCTCTGACGGCACGTTTTCCATAATCTCGGCAAAGCAGTTGACGTACACGGCCCCACCGAGCAAGCCCTCCCAGAAGATGACGATGAAGACAATGTATACTGATGGAATAAAAAAGTATAGCGCGTGCAGGGTGAGAAGAACGAGATTGGCAACCTGCAGCATCGAGGGGAGGTAGAGGTGGTGGATGCGGAGGAAGGGTGTCGAGGACCGCGAGATGAAGACGCCGAGCTGGTAGAGGAATCCGTAGAACGGATAAAAGCCGCGGAACTCGTCAAAAGGCGACTCATCCAGAGGAAACAGCAGAGTCGGCGCCACTCCCTGGTTGATTGTGTACTCTGCCACGTACACAAGGAGCAGCGGGAACATGTACGGTATGAACAGTCCCTTCGCCTTCTTCAGCCTGTCCTTGAGAGTGAGCACCGCCGGCGTGTTGTTGGCAGAGAATGCAGTCGATGCAACAGACGGTCCTGGTGCAAGGAGAGCTGATGAGGCAGTTCCTTGGTCCATGTTGTTCACGTCCTCATCCTCCAAGTCTCGCTCGGGAAGGGCATCGTAACCTTTCCGCCTAGTTCCTTCGTTCAACGGTCCCAAAGGCAAGACGAAGAAGAAGCTGATAAACATGAACGCTGGGAAGCACGCCGAGATGAGCAGACTGTCTCTGACACTCAACCCCCACCAGTCCGTGAACACCACGTAGAGCCCCGCGCCAACCAAGCCCGCGGCGCCCGTCCCAGATCCCCAGCCCGCCAGACTGATCGGCCCGTAGAAGTGCGTCAGCCCGAGGAAGCTCAGCTCGCCGCCTCCAGCGCTGATGCTCGCGAGAACAACGCCTACAAGCTTGATGGCGACAGATTGTGTGCGGGGCGTTAGGGCGACCATGAGCATGCCGACCGCGGACAGGGTGATGAATATGAGGATGCGGATGCGGTACGAGATGCGGTGGATAAAGTACGGCGCGACGAGCTTGGTGAGGAACGAGGGTAGGACATCGGCAAGGAGAACGACGCCTTTTGGGAGTGAACCGACGAGATCTTGGGCGGCCGATAGGATAATGACATATAGGACATTATTGATAAGGCCTGGCGGATTCATGATCAGCAAGTTGTTGCGACAGCAGCATTCCCAACCTACCAAAGAGCCAAAAGGCCACAATCACCTTCGTATCTCTATGTCCCAGCATAGTCGCAATCTTGGCCCTGTAAACTGCCCACGAAGAAGAAGGCGAGCCTGGCATGGGGAGCAGCCCAGATGACGAAGGTGAAGCGCCAGACATGATGGACCAACACTTTGGGTATCAGCACTCTCGCAATGGATGTGAGAGTGCAACCGACGACATTGCGCTTGGCGATTGAAGGGGGAGGGAGGCTTCAGCTC
>JABFEX010001562.1:0-17279 GCA_013623515.1 Fusarium illudens | reverse complement strand
TATCTTTAAATATAGTGCTAGATAATACCCAGTACCGCTAGAAAGGAAGTGAATCTGACTTTTTCGGTGCACTTGACCTTCGGTTCGTGAATCTGGACAGACGTTTAATCGACGCACTTCATCGGTCACTACGGATACAGTCGGGGCGCCTTTTTCATGGGGGAGGGGGGGCAACTGGCCAGGTTTCCGTTACTATACGGACACGGAGGAGGTTGAGTTTAGCCCCCAGCCTTCTCCGAAGTCTGCTACCTGACCGATACACACAAGACACACCCGAGCGTGAGCCTGAGGGTGGACGTGATGCATAGTTGGTCTCACGAGTGTGGATGATTCAACCTGGCAGACCAGCTCCTGCCGCTAAGCCACACCATTGCTAGATCAAAGTAAGGCCATGGGAACAAGGCGATCCAGAGTGGGTTCGGCATGTGGAAAACATATGGAAGATGGTTAGGGGAATGCTCTCAGAACGCATCGCAACTGATGAGTCAAGGTGGCATCTCACTGTCGAGTACTACGACCGCATTGTTGACTCTAAGAACTAGTAACATTCATGATCTTTCTCAGACGAGTTTTCTAGAACAAGGAGAAGATCTGAGAAGGGGGATAACTGGGAGACGGACAGGCGTTATGAACCAGTCAGTTGAAACTACTGCTGGTTATGGTGTTTCACGGTATTNNCATTGGAAACAACAAAAAAAAACTACTGCTGGTATCAGAGTAGATAGCTATTTCCTATATACTAATAGATGACTTTGAGGTTTAAGAAATCACACATATTGCCTTTTTCATGATTTAGTAAAAGCCACAGCTTTCTGATAAGCAAGATAGACATGAACGAATATTTGATTCTTTTAGCCCTCCTCCACCACTCTAAAATGACTTTTCAAAGACCCAGCATGCCAGTTCCGTGGCAAAACCCCCCGGCACGACGGCCATTCCTTGCAGAACGCTAATAACAATTCCCAAGCGACAAAGTTTCTTTATCTTCGCTGCTCCTATCGCGGACCAGATGATCCGCGGAGAAGCTCGATCTACAGAGAGCTCTTGGCAGCCTCAACCCGCTTCTGGGCCAGGCCGCCCAGCTTCTCAGCAGCAGCGCCGAGGGTTCTCGGGTCAGCGCCCTGGATCATAGCTTGGCCGTTGACGGCGACCTGGTTGCCCTCCTTGAAGAAGAGAAAGGTGGGCATGGCGGTGACGCGGTATGTGCGGGCGGCGTCCTGGACGTGGTCGACGTTGACCTTTGCAAAGGCGAGGATCTTGGGGACGCTGTGCTTGGTGGCGAGGGTCTCAAAGACGGGGGCGATGGCCTTGCAGGGGGGGCACCAGTCGGCAAAGAAGTCGACGGCGACGTAGGTTGTCGAGTCGAGCAGGGATTGGAGCTCCTCGCCCGAGTTGATGTAGTGGATCATTTTGACGCTTGGTGATGGATTGACTGAAGAGGTTTGAGCCGGTATTTTTGCTTGGGAGACGAATATCCCGATGTTGATTTCGAAATTAGATCTCTTGCGATTTCTTGAGTTGTTTTCTTGATCGACGAGGCCTTCAACTTGTTTATATTTTCCCCTCAGCAAATGCATGGATCACGGCAGAAACCAACAGAGCCGCTTTCAAATCCCGAGTCCACGTGACGTTTGCGTCATTTGTGCAGCTGATTCCTCATTCTTGGTGTGTAAGCCACAGGTTGCAGCCACAGGAATCATTATATAAGAGGCCACAGCCGTGCGTGGCGCATTACCAAATCATGGGTGATCTTTGTCAGCTATCGCCGACCAGAAGAGCTGAAGGACGCCGAATGATTCCATAACCACCAAGAATTGATGATTTAAGAATGGACTGTCATGCCATAAACGCGATAATTGAATAAATCGACATGTGTCCTTTTATCACACATTCATAATTCACGACATTATTCACACCCTTTTTCGCGCATTACTATCAGTTACCTACCTGCTCGACCTCTTCCAAGATCATTCATTCCAATCAACTACCCTAGACTGTCTTATCACATTCAGTGTGCAGCATCTCAACCACTGACAGTCCAAGTCGTAACATCTCGTGTGACTAGCCCCCCCTTTGAAACCCCTCGCTTCCAGTCAACTTGACAACTGACAGACCCGGGGAGCGCTTCCGTGTGCGCATCCCCCTCACTCTTATTTATCATCGTGACAACCCACTTCACAAGAACAGGGAGGCCACTTTATAACCTTGACGGGCGGGAGCCCACGATTCGCAACCCCTCTGGAGTCGACCCAAGAGGCATGAGACCCATCACGACAGGCACAAGAGACGAATTGATGTGTCGTCAAAGATCGACCTGACAAGTCTAACTCGGAGATGGTCGGATCAACGCTCCGCCGAAAAGAGATTGGGTTTTGCTAGTCTCGGGTCAACGTTGCCAGACACCTCGCTAGTTGACCCCATCACGGACATGATTTCCGCTAACAATAACCGATGCACACATTAACACACTCAAAAGACGATAGATTGATCAAGTATGGGAACGTGACGCGATTTGACATTTCTCAAAGAAGAGAGAAGAGAAAAAAAAAAGGGGGCGGGAGAGAAAGATGTCTGATGCGACGAGTTACAAATCACCCGCCAAGGTGTTTCCATTGTCCACTAAAAGTCAGCATTATCACTGACTGAGAGATATAATTGTCGTCTTGCGGCGCGGAATGACGTGCCCCTCTTCTTCTAGCCAGGAACTCGGCTGCCCGTAATCGGCAGGTGGGGAGCCGCAAAGGGGAAATGCTTGCGTCGGGCTGAAAAAAGGAGCATGGGTTGTCCGGGTCTTGGATGTTGGTTACCCTCCATCCATAGGTTGGTGGACGGTGGGCTTCGGCGGATGACTCGGACCCTTTATGGCCATTGTTCCGCGACCGAGACAGCGTGTAGAAACGGCCGCCGTACGTAGTAAGCCACCCAGAGGGCTATACAACGACCTGATAAAGCCCTTTTCCCCCGTCGTTTACCCCTGTGGCCTGCAGGCCCTGGCCCTGTTTCTCCAAGCGCCCAAGCCCAGGCCGTTCTTGGTAGGTACCGGAGGTAGAATCTCGCGCCGAGGCACGCCACATGGGCGTTGCCAGGGGCCTCAGCGTCTCCACGTGGTGGAGCGATGCTCACGAGTCAGCGTCGACGCCCGGCCATAGTTGCCGAGTCAGTCCACATGGACGACGAGTCGACGAGAGGTCCAAGCAGAGAGAGCCACAAGGGTGTGTGTGTGTGCTATTGTCAAGTTTATGCCGTACGTAAGACGTGTTATTAGTAGATACATAGCTTGGACTTTAATATCGCGGGAAAAGGGGGCATCGCAACACACAAACAAAGCTGCTGTTAGTGAGATATGGTCAGATCTCGCTCAACATGCAACAAATGCTTCCATTTTTCTTCTTTGCCACCCACCCCGTCCGGCGTCAAGCCATGTCGCCACCCCTGGCCCTCGGTATGCTGCACCCAAGCAAATCTGTTGGTTCGTCCTTCGGCCTGTAGCCGACCACCACAGGGAACTCGCGGGACTCCCTGCCCCATTGGCCAACCCGAGGTCCGTGGCGCGCCCACGGCTTCACTCGGTTGATGTTGATGGAGCAGAGAACGTGGCATCATGTCGTGCTGAGCCGCGATAGCGCCCCCCTCTCGCCTCCCCTGGGCCCTGGTTTGTACCGTTCCTGTGGGACGGGCAGGAGGTCCGTACAGCCCCGGCCCATTCACAGCTCGCGCAGGCCCACGATATCGGCCGAGGGCCCTTGGCGGACTGGTGATGTGCCAGTAAAAAATCAGTTCTGGAAGCTCCAGAAGGGCAGCAGCTCTTGCGGGCCGGGCTAAACAGGCTAGAGCTAGCAGAAGCTCGCCAGCCGGATCAAGGAAAGCCCCTGAAGGTCCTGCACCCCATCCCGAATAAAAAGTAATGAGGCCATCCTCCCTCGCCCACCCCCGCGTTGCTTGCTTTGCGCATTTCTCGCCCTGTCCCGTCCTGTCTCTCAAAAAGAGTTGTCTTGCGGAGAAGGAGAGCCATGCGTCGCGGTAGCATCGTCAACCCTTCCCGGCCTCACTGACACACCCGCCGATCCCTCTCTCCCGAACCGATCGATTACCCCGTTGATGATCGCAATATCTTCGAGTCAAGTTCGATCGATAGCCTCGTTCGTTACCAACCATGTCTGCCTTTGTAGCAGAGATATGGACCTGGTATGCGTTGTCGTGGGTGATTGTCATCTGTAGGATGTACGCAATACATTGATTGAGCCCTCCTCTGCTGCTTGGTAGCTAACCGCTAGTAGGATATCACGACGCATGCTACTCGGGTCCATCAAGAAGCTTCAGCTTGAAGACTACCTGATGCTGTTTGCCATGGTCCGTCCCCCTCGATCGAAGACACGAAAGCCCAACTCCCGCTCTAACACAACGAAATAGATCACCGACACGGTTATCATGGTTGGCATGTCCATTGTCTCCCAGACAAGCAGCAACCTCATCGACCCCTCCGACCGGCACAAGCTCACCGAATCCGATATCGATGAACGAATCAAGGGATCAAAATGGGTTCTCGTGGTTGAGCAGATGCAGATCATCACCATCTGGACCATGAAGTACTGCCTGCTGCTCATGTACAACCGACTCACGTTCGTAATCCAGCTGTAAGATGTCCCCTTTGAGGAATTGCCACCCTAACGTCTTTCTCTTGCAGCATGAGTTTGCGCCAGAACATTGCCGTCAAGTTTGTCGCCGGATATGTCACTATTGGATTTGTCATTATGGAGATTCTCTACCTTGGAGTCTGGTGCCGACCCTTTAACCAGTACTGGGCTGTCCCTCCCAAGAACAGTATGTCTACTCTAGTATTCCCATACATGGTCTTCGATGCGTGGGATCGCCCTGTATCAATTGCTAACTGACATCTTAGCCCAATGCTCGGCTGCGACAAACCATCTTATCGTCAACACCGTCCTCAACATCTCATCCGATGTCATGATCATCCTGATCCCCATGCCCATCTTTCTCAAGTCCCAATTGCCCCTCAAGCGCAAGATTGTTCTCTGCGCCGTCTTTGCACTGGGCGCCTTTACAGTACGCCGTCCTGTCCTCCCATGGCTCCAACCATGTACTAACACCCCTCGCAGATCCTTTCCGCCATCCTCAGCAAGTTCTATAGTTTCAACGAACCCTTTGGCTCCAACTGGACCTTCTGGTACGTCCGAGAGTCATCAACAGCCATCATCACGGCCAACCTCCCCTACATCTGGACCCTCCTCCGCCGCATCTTCAATCTCGGCTCCTTCAACGGCTCGTCGTACGGCAAGCGATCGACAAATCCGTCGACCAACTTCCGATCCAACTTTACAAACCACCGCTCCGCCGTCCACTCCCAGGTCAGGGCCGAGGGCGGCACCCTGCACCGTCTCGACAGCGAGGAGCAGATCAACGCGACCTACTCGATGCCGCTCAAGATCTACCAGAAGCACGAGGTCGAGATCAGCAGCGAAGAAGCTGGTCCCGAAGACCGACGAAGTCCTCCGGGAATTATCCCTCGCGACCTGGATACCCACGGCAAAGACCTGAGCACGCGCAGTTCATCACGCGATGACGTGGAGACTGGCTCAGAGAGGTCAGCCGTGGGCGTCGTCAAGGTCTTTCACGGAGTATGAACAGGGCATGGACCCTAGGAATAACTTGCGCTTTTTTTTGTGTATAAGTGCTTGATGTGAGGGTATATAATGACTGGACTGGATACCCAATAATGTACAAATATGTTTAATACATAGACTTGTGCCCATGGATGGCACTGATAGAATAACAACAGCAATGTTGCCAATCCATGTTTCTTTGAGTTGTAGGAAAGAATGTCTGATCTGAAGCATAACCAACGCCCGTCTATTTCGTCTATAAAGAACCCCTGGTTGAACATGATTAAAGGAAAGAAAGCATTACGTAGTATCGTCAAAGGTCGTTTAGCCAGCGCAGTAAGGGCTCTTCTTCCTGATCCATTCACCCCACCGCCACAGCACACACGGGGCAAGCAAGCAAAGAACCATGGCCGTGCCCGCAAGCAGACCGTTCCCCCCAGCGATCCCAAGCTTTGCGTACATGGCAGGGGCAAAGAGGGGGAAGCTGAAGCCGGCCATGGTCCTGACGAATGCTGCTGCCCCAGTAGCACTGGCGGCGTATCGTTCGTAGGAGTCGACGACGTATGTCTGGGCACACTGGAAGGACTGGATCAAGCCTGCTGCGAATATGGCTGCGCCGATGTTTGGTATAATCCAATGAAGTTGGAGATGAGCCGAGACACCGTATAATACCAGACCAGCCGGTGTTACAAGTGCCGTAGGAAACATTAGGGGTACGCGGAATTCGGGTCGTCCGGGGTGGTTGTAATGGCTCTTGAGGGTAGCGTAGACCTGGATATCAACTGTTAGCAACCCTCACAGTATGTACTGGAAACATGGTAGATTCACCTTGTCAATTAAAGGTCCAGAGATCTGAAGACCTATCACAAATCCAATACCCAGGGACAGGTAGTTTAAACTGGCTCGGCCGGGCTCTTGGTCGTATTGCTCTTCCCATACCATCGGGAACGAAGCAAGCCTTGAACATTGTCAGCCAAGAAGGCAAGAGTACAGAAGCATAGGTAGGTACTTACACCAAGTACATCAGGCCATAGAGATAAGCCCGGTAGAAGGCCGTGATCTGAATCGCCGGCTGCGTAAACAACATGATGAACGGCCTCATCAGATTCTTGCGCAGCGACTGCAAAAAGGTGCGGTCGGGATTCTCAAACTCGGTGCGCAAGGCCATGTTGCCAGTCTCCTTGCGCAGCTTGTCGGCCTTTTTCTTGAGAATCTTGGGGGGATACGTCTCGTTCAGAAACAGGAATGCGAGGACCTGGACGAGGGCATCGGCCATGGAAACTACCCAGAAGACCCATCGCCAGTTCATGTACTGGGTCAAGTAACCTCCGGCTGCCGCACTGTTAGTAGATGTTGGATGTCGAGGTGATGTTATAGTTGACTTACCGATAGGTCCCACAGCAGGTCCTAGGAAAGGAGCAAGACTGTAGATGGCAGTTGCCGTTCCCCGTTCTTCAGCTCTCCAGCAATCACTAAGGACACCTCCTCCGAGCTAACGTGCCAAGTATTAGTGAAGCCAGCATCAAAATGACGAGTCGAACATACTGCTTGTGGAGCACTTCCACCAATACCGCTCAAGAACCGGAACACAAGGATCTGCTGCTTGGTCTTGGAGAATCCACACACGGTGTTGAAGATGAGATAGATCATGTTGGCGGACTGGAGAACAACCACCCTCCCGTACATCTCGGACAAGGGTGCCAGGAGAAAGGGACCAATGGCATAGGCAAGGAGGAAGATGGACATGATGAGATACGTCTCAAAGTCTGACGAAATGTCAAACTCATCTGCCAAGTCGGGCAAAGCCGGGGCGAGCATGGTCGACGAGACAGGGGAGATGAAGGTGAAGCAAGAAACAAGTATAGTCGAAAGCCACTTCTTGTTCCTGCTCCAGTTATGAGGGTTGGCTGGGTCCTTATCGCCATCCCAGGTCACCTTTGCGTCAATGAGTCAGTGTGCTGCATGGAAGAAGATGCGCTAGAAGGTTGGGGTGAGGAGTCTTGGAGGACAGGGGGGGAGGAGGTAGATTAGCTCTGGCCGCTCACCAAGTTGGGGTCTTCTTCTGGTGTTTCTAGAAGAGTTTCCGGATCCGATTGTCCCTCTAAATCGCGCACAGTATCATACTGTTGACCTGTCTGATGTGTGGCATCCGGAACTTCAATCAGAGATGGCATTGGCCGTGGACGACGCAGAGGAGCAGTGTCGGGTGGATCGTGGCCCTCTCCATCGCCCATCAGCCACGGGTAATTGTGGCGTGATTTCTCATAGTTGGTGAGGATATCGAACCCAGGACTCCAGGACCTCCAGATGGAGGAGCGGGAGTTGGCTCGGGACAGAGAATGGGTGCTCATGGTAGGTTAGGTAGTGTGCGAGTAAGATAGCGAAGGTGTTATTCTAGACTGAGCTGTTAGGCGCAGACAAAGAAAAGACGTTGATGAAAACGAGAGAATGGTGTTAACGAATGAACTTGAACTGTGTGATGCTTCTTCTCTCCCTTGACGGAAGGACGATCATCACAGCGGCATTTTATCTATTCATGCCCAAGCATCAATCTGTCACATACAAAGCTGACACTCACCCACTTCCAGCCCCAAGATTCGATCAAGTGCAGCAAGGTACAGCACAGCCTTCGCTAAAGAGCAGGAAAAAAGGGTCCACACACGCACATTCCTCATCATCTCGTGGCGGATCAAGTTGCACCGCCTAGATGCCCATGCCATGCCAGCGCCGATGCCGTCATCAAACCCAATCAAGAGCCAGGGCTTGCTGGAAATGTTTCAAGAGCACGAGACTGACAGGTTGGTTGAAACAGCTGTCACTGGTCATCTCTTTGTTGCGTGGCCCCGCAGTTGAAAGGAAGCTGTATGATCCCTGTCGGTCATCATGGTAGATGTTCGTCATGGTGGTGGCTGACGGCTCTTATCACAGCCTCTCCTCATGCTCGACGCTTCCCATTCGCTGCTCAAGAGATTGCCAAGAGGTACAGGATCAGTTAAAGTTTGCAAGAGTCGATCTTGGCCCCGTTTCAGCTGTTCTAAATATGAAGCCCTCCGCGCTGCGTGGAGGCACCTGATTGGAAGCGGTATTCCAGTCTTAAACGCGGTCACTGATTAGGCTCAAGGGCCAAGCACTTTTAATGGCGTCTGCGGGCCCGTCAACTCGAGATGAGCTAAATTCGACCCCCGACTGCACTTTAATTCGGGGTGAGCCAAGGCCCCGAGGGAGAGGAAGCTCATCCTGCCCCGATAGATCCATAGCTTCCCCTCCCAGTCGTCTTGCTCTACCGAGACTCGAATACCAAGACTCGATGATCGACCTCAGCCTTCTGCCACAGCATTGGCAATGACGCGTCCACAGTCCTACACCTTTGCCCGAATCGCCTTATTCAAACAGTCCTGGTCCTTCACCACTCTATCTCTACCAGTGGCTGAGGGCAGCTCGCGTGACGTGAGTGGATGTCCCACGACACTTTCTGGCCGATTCCTGTGTGAGAAGGAAGGCATACGACATGTTGCTATTCCGGTCCATGTCCTCAATTCCTTTCTAAGCGCCTTCTCTTGGCGGTTGAGCTTAGCTAGGCGAGAGAGGCTGAGTGAGAGAGGGGAGGCGAAACAGCTGGCCTCGAGAGTCTGTGAGTGAGGATGAACACCATGGCCAAATGAAGGAACAAGAATGGCTGGATTGTCAAGAATATCTCGTCGTACAAGGAAGCTGTTTCCATCTATAAAACGATGCATCTGCACCTGTGAATCCATCTGGGAATATCATCATCAGTCCAAACCAACAGCTTCACTACCTCATCTCAACATTCGCTTTACTCCTCAGCCCTACAACTTGGCAACTTACATTCGCTCTTGAATAATCATACTCCCACACTCGCTACCTACACACTCTTCACTCTTCACTCTTCCTCCCTAAAACCTCCCGAGTTAGCATGGGTTCCGTCGTCGACATGCCAAGCATGAGAATCCTCGTCTGCCCATCCGGCTTCAAGGGCAGCCTCGACCCCGGCACGGCCGCCGACTGTATCGAGGCTGGCATTCTCGCCGTTGAACCTCACGCCTCGGTCCGTAAAGTCCCGCTCGTCGACGGGGGAGAGGGCTTCACCCGCGCCATCGTCTCGGCGACCGGAGGCTCGCTCCACCAGGTCCCCGTGACTGGACCCGTGGGCGAGCCCATCGTGTCCTTCTTTGGCATCTTGGGCCGCTCCAGTGGAGAACCTAGCACGGTAGTGCTGGAAATGGCTGCTGCTGCCGGTCTCAGCTTAGTGCCCCCCAGCCGTCGCGACCCCGGCAGGACCACCACCTTTGGCGTTGGGGAGCTCGTGCTAGCTGCCCTAGACGCTGGAGCCACCCGTATTCTCGTTGGATGCGGGGATTCTGGAACCTGTGATGGTGGTGCGGGGATGCTCCAGGCTCTTGGCGCGACTCTGCTTGATGCCAACGGGCGCTCTCTGCCAACCGCTGGAGGCGGTGAATCCCTCCTTGCCCTCGACTCCATCGATCTGTCTGGGGTTGATCCTCGCGTCTGGAAGACCAAGATTGACGTCGCTGTAAACTGGCACAATGTTCTTTGTGGCCCTGAAGGCGTAGCCAACGTCTTTGGTCCGCAGAAGGGGTCTACCCCAGAGCAGACTCAGCGTCTCAGCCTCGCCATGGAGACACTCGCAGAAGTATCCAGCCGCATCCTCTGCGACAAGACTCTCCGACTGGCCCCAGGTGGTGGCGCCTCGGGAGGTCTCGGAACAGGTCTTCGCCTGGTCGGGGCGCACCTGAGACCCAGGTATGAGATTGTGATGCAGTACATCAACCTCCACAGCATCTTTGACGAGTGTGACCTGGTCCTCACGGCCGAGGGTGGTATCGACGACCAGACCCCACGGGGCAAGATCCCCGCAGAGGTGGCCAGGCTGGCCAAGAAGCACGGTCTTCCGGTCATTGCCATCGCGGGGACGATTGGGCCTGGCGCCAGGGTCAACTACGACATCGGGATCGACGCCTTCACCTGCATCATCCAGCGGCCCATGACATTGGACGACGCCGTTAGCGAGGCCGCGAGTCTGACCAAGGAGAGTGCAGAGTCTGTGATGAGGATCGTGGAGGTTGGAAGGATGCTCGGAAAGACGTATTGAACGATTAATGATTGCTGTATGTTCATGACTAGCGCAAATGCCTCAAAAACTATTGACTCCTCCGTAATGAAACGCTCCGTCCCTCCCACCGTTGGTGACACCTTGCAGCCTAACCTGGACTAGGTTCAGTAGGGTAGGGGGAAGAGAAGATGACGCGGGGAAGATCAGCTATTCTGCGACTGCTATTCGCCAAGAGGCCCTCGGTAGTCAAAACTAGCTCCATGTTCACTCCGCAAACCTAATGTTTAAGCTTAACCTCCTTCCGCAATAGGAAGGGTTCTCTCTGCGGGCGTACGGGAAATGCCGCATATAATGGAGGTCTCTATCGCACTCGATGGGTTCAGAAACGTCCCTGGATGAACCAGAGCTGAACAGATTGTAGGCTTGTATCGAACCACGTGCCCCTGACCCTGCCTGGCCCTCATTGGACAGTGGCCTCTTCCAGAAGAAAAGAACCACTTCTGGAAGGTTTGGTGGCCAGATAGAGTTCAAGCCGGCGTCAAATACCCTGTCCTTTCTTGTCTGAGATGATCCTCTCACTGGTAGAAAAAGAGACATGGCTGCCTCACTGCCTTGGCGACTAATGCTTCCTAAGCGGATCTTTGCTCCTTGGCGCATCATCACAGCTTGGCTGTTGGTTCTTCCCTGCCGCTAGTCGTATGAGGCCAAGGACGGCACTTCGCTCGGGGGGGAGCTAATGACTGATGTACAAGGTGCAGAGGGGAGGGAAATACAAGGGGGGTCATCTCGGAAACGGTGTCCCCCTTGTACCCCAAGGGCAATCTAGATAAGCGCTACGACAAAACACCTCCGGACTTGGCACCGCGCCATACCTTGCAAGGGGACCGCTGGGGTAGACAGGATTCTGGACCATCTGGAATCTCACAAACGTCGAGAACATCTGCGGGCACGACATGCATGCTTGGACTCCATTACCCCATTACTCCGCACCCCACAGACCGGGACGGCTCGGCGAGACTTCCGGGGAGAAAGACAGAGAGGGTTATGAGAGTAATGGTCAATAGGAAAGGATTGACACTGGGGGGACGTTTGAGCCGACAGGAGAGTACATAATGGCTTCGTCCTCCCCTCGAAAAACGGCTTCTTCTTTCCTCAAGGCACTCAACAGTCTTGACTGCCCAGCTCTCCTCTTCAGAGTCAGCTTGAGACCGCTGCACCTTTCTTCCCAAGTCTTTGCATCATCACAATCCATCATTGTTCACCTCTGATTGTCCATGACCATGGCTACTGACAGATACGACGAAAAGTCTGCCGCTGCTCGGGACGTCGAGCCTCAGATCTTTCAAGATGAGAATCCAGAGAAGCCCATCCCCAAGGTCGACAAGGTCGATTACTCTGGTGCTCACGAGAAGACGGATCCCAAGGAGATTGCGCTCGTGAAGAAGCTTGACCGATGGATGATGGTGAGTGAACTCCTGATGCGTGCGTGATATGCCTTGATTCCGTTGCTTACAAGTCTGGACAGCCCATGCTTTGGAGCATGTACTGGCTCAACTATCTGGACCGAAATGCCATTGCCCTGGCCCGTCTCAATGATCTTGAAGCAGATCTTAACCTCAAGGACACGGGTATGCAACCCCCCTCTATACCTCTTCATCAATACCGTACTCATATGCATTGCCTTGTCTAGAATACCAAACCTGCGTTTCCATCCTGTTTGTCGGCTACATCCTCGCACAGATCCCCTCCAACATGTTCCTCACCAGAACGCGCCCTAGCCGCTACATGGTAAGCAACTTGAACGATCTGATTGACCCCAAACGCTCCAGAACTAACCCAGCTCAAAGGGCGCCATGATGATGCTCTGGGCCGTCGTCAGCGCTCTCACCGCTGTGGCCAAGGACTTCAAGGGCCTCCTCTTGACCCGTTTCTTCCTCGGTCTCACCGAGGCCCCGTACTACCCCGGCGCCGTCTACCTCCTCTCCATCTTCTACACCCGCAAGGAGGTGGCCACCCGCATCGCCATCCTCTACACCGGAAACATCCTGGCCACCGCCTTCGCGGGTCTCATCGCCGCCGGCATCTTCCACGGCCTCGACGGAGTGGGTGGCCTCGCCGGCTGGAAGTGGCTCTTCATCCTGCAGGGCGCTGTTACATTCGTCATTGCCATTGTCGGATACTTTGTGCTGCCTGACTTCCCGCAGACTACTTGGTGGCTGACGCAGGAGGAACGTGACCTTGCGTACAACCGCATGGAGCTCGACACTGTGGCTAACAAGGGTGAGACCTCTACGTTCAAGGGTTTGCAACAGGCTGCCAAGGACCCTATGGTCTGGATTTTCTGCTTCATGGGTTTGTGCTCCCTCGTTCCCCCCCCTCTCCACCAAAACCTTGCTAACAACATATCGCAGCCGTAAGTTGACCGTTTCGCCTCAAAACAAGCTCTAACAAACTCGCAGCATTTCCATTTGGCGGCAAACGGGTTCAAGAACTTTGTACGTCACTTTAAAGCGCGAAAAACGACGTTGTACTGATGAAATTAGTTCCCTACCGTCGTCAAGACACTCGGCTTCAACACCACCATCACCCTTGTTCTCACCTGCCCACCATACCTCATCGCCGGCGCCAGCACAATCCTTGTCTCGTATTCGTCAGGAAAGTTCAATGAGCGAACGTGGCACATCACTGCATCCAAGGCTGTCGCCGTGATTGGATTCGCCTCAGCCGCTGCCACCCTCAACACGGCTGGACGATATGTGAGCATGGTCATCTTCACTATTGGCACCTACGCTGTGAACAGTCTGATTCTCGGCTGGTGCGGCTCCGTCTGCGGCCAGACCAAGGAGAAGAAGGCCGTCGCCATCAGCATGGTGACCATGATCATGAACATCAGCTTCATCTGGACGCCCTACCTCTGGCCCTCGAGCGACGAGCCCCGCTACGCCATTGCCATGTCCAGCAGCGCTGGCTTCAGTATCGCTACCGCTGCGCTCGCTTGGGTGGCCAGGTTTATCATGATTAGGCGAAACCGCAAGCTTCGGAGCCAGGAGAGCGAGACCTCCGTCTTTTACGTGTACTGATTATGAAATCACCAAGCTACGGAGATGGGATTGGGCGACGAGGAGACTGAAACGTGGAGAAGGGCCCAAGAGGGGCTATAGGGAGGGAGCTGAAAGATAGGACACTCCTTGGAATTATGTCGATATGAACCACTGGCAGGACGCCATCGGCTGATCCGTCGCCAACGCGGCCTGCCTGTACCTCAACTAAGCTGTACAAAGCAAATCAAACCATGGCTTATGGAGCACATTATGAATTCCTGAGAAACATGCCCCCACAATGTGCATCGTCGTGCAGCCAACACTCCTTGGTACCACACCCATACGGGGAATCCACCGAGGAGGTTGCAACCACTGTGGACCCGAATCTGTATGAAGGATCGTTCCAGACCCTGCTTTCTAGAAGTGATCTTCCATCATACGCCGAGCCCATTGCGGGGAAGGTAGCATCAGTAGACGGCGACCCCGAGACACCCTGGTATCTACGTCTTGGCGGTTGGGGAAGACACTGCGCGAGCCCTGCTCCCACGGAGAAGCATGGCGGTTCGCTTGACCAACACTAACCCCCCCTTCTCTTATAATGACGTAGTGAAACCTCAACCAAACCCACCATCCTCTTGGCCCTGTTGGACAAAACTCCCCGTCTGCGGAGTCGGTGAGGGGTTCACCTTGCCCGGTTGATCCCGATGCAACCTGCCACCACCTACTCCCTACCGTAGAGGCCAAGCGCCGATCCCCATTCGCCGCTCCCTTCCTATAGCAGGCATCGATTAGTCAAGGGAACTCCCAGCCGCTTCACTTAATCTCGCAAACATGCAACTCTATCTCCATCCTTAACCAATATGTGCAACCCTGCCGGCCTGCCCTGTCTCACGGTTAGGCCGAAGTTACCCCAGAATGAATCCTGGGGTCTGACAGCCTGCAGGTGTTACGTCACACCGAGATGGTCTTGAGTCTCAGGGATGCAGATCCGACCTGTGCCGTTGCTGTTGTCCTGCTCTGCGAGGCTGCCGGAAAAGGCAGGTCTCCTCCTTGCCATCAAGGTTGCTAGATGTATTAGCTTCATGTGTACTTTGCTCTCTACTGGCGCCCACAAGGGGGAGTGGGAGTAGATGTGCTGATGTCGATGCCTTGCCATGATCGGCGGTAAGTGTCAACAACGAGGCGGGTGACCTTCCGACAGTGAGAGGTGAGCTGTCTCTCAGCAGTGCAGGTTATTATCACCTTCCTAGGCATAAAAAACATTTAGTAGTATCGGTCATAAAGTCTATCGTACAAAATAACCACTGCGCCATCGGCAAAAGTGTAAGGCACCCTACATAGGTAAGGTACCGAGGCAATTAGGTCATTTATACGTTCCAACAAAGTCTATGCCCTGACGCTAGGAATCTACTATACACCTGCCTGACTTATCTAAGTTCTTCCCGCCTAGGCTAAAAAGTAATCCGGGTTTATGATTTAGCTATCTCCTCTGCTATCACAAGACTATATATAGCAGGTCACTCGCCCTATAGTTAGAATCTTAACTAATCTAGCAATACATTATATAAAATAAAGATAGAATCTTAGCTTTATGATACTTATCACTCTAGTAAAGACTAATACTTACTAAGTATCAAGGAGTATGCTTCTTCTTCTTCTTTGGTTAGATCTTTATAAGTAACCTCACTATAGTTTTATAATAGCAGAGGAGATAGATTTGCTAGGGCGGTATTATTTACTAGTAGAACTATTATTCAATAGATAGCCAGACCATCTAATATATCTATAGTCTATCGTCCACGTGGCTTTACACCCTGGGGCGTAGAAAAAACGTCCTTTGGATCAACCGCAGATTTGATCTTCTCTAGCCTCGCAAGGTTTTTGCCCCAGTACTTCTCCTGTGCGCGCCCCTTGATCCGCAAGTTGGTGTAGCCAGCGTACGACAGATACTTCTCAGGTTGGCCGCCTTGGTAGATAAGAACGGCCTTGTCGGCAAATTCGTGCGCAGTATGCGACGTCTCCGACTCAGTTTGAGCATACAGCGTAAGAAAGTAGGCAAGATCCCGGTGAGGAAATGCCGTGGCGTCGCTTGACACGTCGTTCACGGCGCCTCCATAGAGATCGACCAAGACAAACCAGCTCTTGGATCCGGAGTCTGCGTTCTGTAGGTGTTCGAATACGGAGTCAATACTGTCATTGCTGGGCAAGCTTGAGTAGCCGACGGCCGTGTCCTTGGCGTAGAAGTATGACTGTTCCGAGGAGATGTTGGATATACTGTCGAAAGTCCGGTTCATGTGACCCATCCAGCTCAGTCCAGCAGAAGTGTTGCTCTCAGTTATACCGGGAATGCGGCTGCTGAAGTCGAGGGCCTCGTAGTCTGCTTCTGTACCAAAGAAAACACCACTGATTAGGACAGAGCCCTTGCCGACGATGGCCACAGAGGACAGCCGCGGATCAAGCGATTTATCGGTGGTGATTTCATGATAGGCTTTGAAAGCACGGGAGAGCTGTGCTGGGTCCTCAGATGACACAGTAAATGCGAAGTTGACCACCTCTTCGGGCTCAGGATAGGTCTGGAAGGAAGCTAGTGACGATGCCAAAGCTTGCACCGGCCCCCCGTAGAGCCCAGAAGATACCTGGGTGTTGCGTCTTGGAGGCGGTTACGACGGTGCCGTTGGCAAGGACAACCTCGGCACTCGTCATGACGTCGAGCGAAGTGCCGAGAAGTCGGCTGTGGAGTCCGAGGCCGCCGACGGTTGCGTGGCCGTCAATTCCTATAGTGGGCGAAGATCCATGAGGCATGTATCTCTTGCCAGCGGAATGGAGCTTCTCGCAGACATCTTTGAGTCGATTGCCAGCCCCGATCTTGGCTACACTGCTTGAGTCGACTTGGACGTGGTTGAGATGTTTGAGCTCTACCACGACGGCTCCGTCGTTTCCACCAATACCTGCCGAGTTGGTAAATATCTCGGGTCAAACTGGGCGGGAGAGGCTTACCTTTGTTGGTGTAGTCGTGGCCGCCACTTCTCGCTTGAACCTTGAGACCTCTGAGGCGTCGACAGGATAGAGGATAGCAAACGGATCGTACGGGAAGTTGAGGTTGTAAGGACGGACATGGTCTCGAAACCCGGCATCATCAGAAAACCTGGCCCTCTCAGTCTGTCCATTGACAGATGCCAAGAGGCAACTCTTGAGACTTGGTGCCGCGAAAGCGTTTGCTACAGCAAGACACCATGCCAAGCAAGCTGCCGAAGAGCGATGAGAGTGCGTCATTTCAATTTCGAGGTTGTGCGATTGGAGGAAGTTGCTCAATGATCTAGGTGAAGAGGAGAGGGCGTTGGCTTGGTGGGAATTGACTGTTCATCAGGGCGAAGCCCATTATATACCTACTAGTTACGCCTATTTTGATGCTTATGATGTATCGCGGCCTTCATAGAGTTGTCGAAATGCCGAACGTTGCGCTCGGTCTTCGGGCTCCGAATTCTGGCATACCCTGGTATTATGAGACGAAACTCAAGCGACACG
>JABFEX010001560.1:0-10022 GCA_013623515.1 Fusarium illudens | reverse complement strand
ATCTGATGCTTCTATGGCTGCTGCCATAAAAGGTCAAAATAATTAGGTTACGGTGTTTTACGGTATTGGGTTTTAATGCCGTCATGTATTGATAATTGTGTCTTTTGCTATTGTGGCTGACAGTCTCGTCATTGGAAATAACAATAACAATGTTTTCTCTCCACCACAGCGTCGTCACGATCTCATCGTTCGGACGAAAGCAAGGCTGGTCCTAGTCTCATCTACTGACTCTATCCGGATCGAGGCTGGCCTTCCGAGCGGCGTTGTTCCCATCGATGTGTTCCCATCCACGCGAGAATCCGAGCACCTTGCCGATATGCAAACCTCTGGCGCGCCTCTCACAGACCCAACCAAGATGGCATATATGATTTGGACCAGTGGAACAACAGGTGCTCCCAAAGGCGTTCCCATCACTCATTCGTCTGCTTTTACCAGTATCAATTCTTTGTTGGAAGCAGTTCCCGGAGGCAAAGATGGAGAGGCGGTGCGATGTCTCCAGTTCTCCCAGCCCACGTTTGACGTTTCCATCCAGGACATGTTTTTCACATGGAGCTGTGGTGGAGTGTTGGTTTCTGCGCCCCGGGAAGTGATGCTTGGTTCATTCGCGGAGCTCGCCAATGTCACCGGTGCCACTCATGCTCATCTTACCCCTACGTTCTCAGCTGGTCTCCAAAGGAGTGCTTGCAAGACTCTACAGACCATCACCATGATTGGCGAGAAACTTCCGCAGCCTGTGGCCGACGACTGGGGACAGAACATGAGAGCCTTCAACACATATGGTCCAGCCGAGGCAACAATTGTTTCTACCCTTCGCGAGTTTGGAAATGAGCACAAGAATGTCAAGAGTGGAAATATAGGCTGGCCATTAAAGTCCGTCTCTGTATTCGTCATGCGAGACAACAAGTTCGTCATGAAAAATGCTGTCGGAGAGTTGGCCCTAGGCGGCCCGCACTTATCTCCTGGGTACCTGAACCAAGCCGAGACAACCAAGCCGAGATACGTGTGGAACGAAGAAGCAAAGGAGATTCTCTATTACACTGGAGATCTTGTCCGCATGCTTTCAGATGGTTCGCTAGAATACTTGAACCGAGCAGATGATCTTGTCAAACTGGGCGGTATTCGTGTTGAGCTGAGTGAGATCAGCTTTTCTCTACGCCACTGCCATCCGTTGGCTGAATCCATCGAAACCATGGTTCTGAACCGTCCTGACAGACCCAATGATGCCGTCGTTGCATTTATTGCCGCCCCACAGGCTGTCCAACCTGGCGAAGAGGCGCAGACCATCCTCTTGAACGATGCTGCGATTGGCGTCGCCCGTTCTGCTATCAAGGAAGCGTCTGTCACTCTCCCAGTCCACATGATTCCATCTACTTTCTTGGTTGTTCCGAGCATCCCCAAAACACAGTCGGCCAAGGCAGATCGACGTGCCCTTCAGGCTGTGTACGCGGACTTGGACGTGGAGAGCTGGGAGAGAGCCTGCAATGCTCGAGATGAGAATCCCAAAGCAGCAACTGATGAGGCTGACGGTGAATTGAGGGACACCGTCATCTCCAACGTTTCGCTGCTGGGGAACGTCTTGGTGTCCCTTTTCACCGAGTCGAGTAGGCTTCGAAGCTTGGGTATCGATTCCATTCGAGCCATTCGCCTCGCCTCACGCTTGAACGAAGCCGGTTACCCCCTCTCTGTCATCGATGTCCTCCAATGTGAAACCGTCAGAGATCTGATCACTGTGGCCGGGTCATCCTGCAACAGTTCGCAGGTGGAGAACGTCTTTGATCTGGAGCAATTCAACCACGAATGGCAACAAGACGCGTCGGCTTTGATTCAGGAGAGCTTCTTCGTCTGTCCCGCAAGGGCAATCCAAGAAAGCTTTTTAAGTGAAACAATGACAACGACAGAGATGTATTGGAGCCATCACTTCTTCGCTCTACACTCTGACGTGGACCTCAGCAAGCTCAAAGGGGCCTGGACGGCGGTTTGCCAGGGCAATGAGGCCCTGAGGACTGGTTTCCTGCCAGTTGCCGCACTTCGAAAAAGGAGCTCTGGGCATGCCAGCGATGTCGGTATTCTGCAAATCATTTATGAACAGCACAAGATTGACTGGAAGCGCATTGAATGCACAACAAAGAGTTATCGACATGACTTGGATCGGAGACTTGCCGATATCCGGGACAGACATCAAGCAAACTATTTCCAGCGGCCACCCTGGGCGGTTACGATTCTGGATAATGGCAGAGACAAAACCATGGTATTCACGATACATCACGCCTTGCATGACGGCCAGTCGCTTGGGTTCATCACTGATGATGTCGGCCGTGCTTACACTTCTGAGACGCCCAACAGACCTCAACTGCGAGACGTCTTGCCGGCTGTACTTCCCAGCAACCAAACATGTCTTGATGCCCAGACATTTTGGGAACAGGAACTGGATGGGTATGCAGAGCTTGACGTGCCTGCCTGGCCCGACCTCACTGGAAAGAGAACAATGCCTGAGCAGGAGCAGGACTGCCGCTTCATCTCAGAGACAATTCGACTGTCTGTTCCAGCAGTTCAATTAGAGGCAAAGGCTGCTGAATTTGGTGTCTCATCCGTTGGACCCGTTGTCCGTGCCGCCTTTGGACTTGTGCTATTGAGCTACGTGGGAAGTCCGGGTGCAGTCTTTGCGGAGACAATATCGGACCGTGTGTTGGATGCGGATGTCGACAATGCAATCGGACCCTTTGTCTCAGTTGTGCCAATCCCCTTCAGTCCCAAGGGTACAGTGAGAGAGGTCCTGGCAGAACAGCATCGCTTGTCTACTGATGCCCGCAAATACCGCCATATTCACGCACGAGTCATTCGCAAGCTCTTGAGGAAGGAAAGAGGCGAATCACTCTATCCCGGCGTATTCACATTCCACCCCAACAACGAGCAAGATCTCATGGCTGGCTCTGCTGGAACTATCTGGGACCCAAAGGCAGATGATGTCGGCTTGACAGTTGAACACCCAATGGCTTTGAACCTGTTCCAGGACCACCACGATCGTACCGTCATTCTTGAGGCATCGTCCCTGAACACCATTATGAGTCCTGAGCAATTGGCCATCTTCGCCCGCCAAATTGATGCGCTGGTTACCGCCATGATATGCTACCCGGATGATCCTTTCATGTCCCTCCCTCGTTTCGTCGAAAAGGATTTACTGTCAATCTCAGCCCCCAGCCCAAGCAAAGCAGTGAAGAACTCAGTGCAGCTGGGTCCCGAGCACTGGGTCGAGGTCAATGCTGAACAGCATCCGGAGTGGACAGCAGTTGAAGAGGCAGTGTCTATTACGCTAGCCGGAGCTGAGCAGCTGCTGATGAGCTTTGGTGAGCTCAACGCCGCGGCAAATCGAATTGCAGCTTATCTTGGCTGCCACGGGGTCAAGAACCGGTCGGTTGCTCTCTGCTCTAGGCGAAACCTTGCCTCTCATCCCGTGCTTCTCGGAATCATGAAATCTGGCAACGCATACCTTCCAATCGACGAAGCACTCCCGGATGATCGCAAGTCATTTTTGATCCAGGATGGTGATGCTCCTGTTGTATTCACAGAGACAGCCTTTGCTTCGACCTTCAAGGACGCACCTAGCCAATGCCGAATCATCTGTATTGATGAGCCATCATTCCAACAAGAGCTGTTGGCCTTGCCGTCAGAGAACAGAACCTATTCGGCAGATGCACAAGATACCGCCTACATCCTTTACACTTCTGGGTCGACCGGCAAGCCCAAGGGTGTCATGATTACTCGAGCCAATCTGTCTTCTTTCATCGAATCTTTGTCCGAGTTTATTTGCAGGATTGCGCCTGCTACTCTCGAGCTTGGTGGCAAAGGACGCTGGTTAGGTCAAGCCAGTCGAGCTTTTGATCCTCACATTGCCGAAACGTTCTTCCCATGGCGACACGGCATGGCCACGTCAACTGGCCCACGGTTATTGCTGATGGATGATCTCCGACTAACACTTGCCAAGCTGGAGATCACGCACGCAGGTTTTGTCCCGTCTCTACTCGATCAGGCCGATATCCATCCCCAAGATTGCCCGTCTCTTAGACTCCTGAGTGTCGGCGGAGAAAAGATCTCCCAAAGAGTCTTGGATACGTGGGGCCGCGCAAGCCAAGTCGCAGTTATGAATGCATACGGACCTACTGAGCTGACGGTTGGATGTTCATTTGCGTTGGTCAACGGGCACACTTCTCTGCGCAACATTGGACTGCCTTTGACTTCCTGTGCTTGCCATGTTCTTCTTCCTGACAGCCTCGACCATGCCCTCCGTGGGCAGACAGGAGAACTCTGCTTCACGGGAGATCTTGTCGGAAAAGGATATCTGAACAGACCCGACGCCAAGGGCTTTGTCATGGGGCCTGGTTGCAAGAAAATGTATCGGACCGGCGATGTTGGAAGGATCATGGCAGACGGCAGTATCGAGTACCTCGGGCGCGGCGATGATCAAACCAAGATCAATGGTCAACGACTTGAGTTGGGTGAGGTCTCAGAAGTTCTGAGGACGTCTTCTCAAGTCCCGATTGGCGTTGTCACCATCATCGCCAAACATCCCGGCCTTGCGCGCAAACAGCTCATCTCCTTCATCACACGCTTGGGAACTCAACGGCGTGATATGAAGGAACCCGTCTCGATTGTTTCGGTGGACATTGGGACATTGGGTAAGGACCTCCGAGAGAAGTGTCGACGCAAGTTGCCCAGTTACATGGTGCCAGAAATCGTCCTTCCCGTCAACCACATACCCTTCGCTGCCATGTCCGACAAGGTCAACATCAAGTTACTGCAAGAGCTGTTTGCTAGTCAACCCTTGCCTGCCATACTCGGCGGAAACGAGAACACGCATGGTGGCCTGAAAGCGAACAGGCCATTGACAGCGGATGAAGACATCATCGTGGACGCAATCTGTGACACGATCGCTGTTGACCGGTCAATAATTCATCACCACACGAACATCTTTGAGGTTGGCATCGACAGCTTGAGTGCCATCAATCTCTCTGTCCATCTTCGAAATGCTGGCCTGTCGGCTCCCGTGGCACTTGTTATGAGCAACCCGGTCGTGGAGCAACTCGCTCACCTCCCGCGGGATTCAAACCAAGCATCCGAGCAAGATGATTTGCTATCAGAGGTGCAGAAGAGATTCTCGAAGCTGGAATCCGAGTTCTTTGAAAGCCTCCCATACGAGATATATGAGTCCTCTGTGACCTGTGTGAGACCTTGCTTGCCCCTTCAAGAGGGACTTGTGGCACGCTCGATGAACAGCGACTCACCGCTTTACGTCAACCAGGTCGTGCTGAAGATGAATCCATCTGCTGATCCAGCCCTGCTTCAAACCGCATGGCAGAATACTTCAGACCAAACCGAAATCTTGAGAACGGTTTTCGTTCCGCTACCCTCGGAAATCGTACAAGTTGTACTTGAGCCCAGCCGCCGTCGTGTTGACTGGGCTGAGAGACAATATGATGGCTTGGAGGAGGCCATGGCCGAGTTTCAGATTCGCCAGGACGCCATTTCTCAGGACATCATCAGAAACATGGCGTCTATTCCACCGCTTCGCATCCTGCACGCAGTCACCACAGGCTCGAAACAGCCACTGGCGTTGTTCATCTCGATACACCACAGTCTCTACGACGGCGGATCATTCGGTATGTTGCTGCAGGATTTTGCGGCGCAATATCTGGCAGCAGATGGGGCGCCTCCTGAGCGAGGCTCACCTGATGCTTTCATCAGACATGTATGCTCCCAAAGCATGGAAAAGTCCGAATCGCACTGGCGTCAGGCCCTCTCTGATTGTAGACCAACCATCTTTGAGACGCCCGCGATCGACTCTTCTCAGCTTTCCCACTCCACGACACTGTCCTCAACCCTCTCAGAGCTCGAAGGCTGTGCAGCCCGCCTACAATCTACAGTATCCTCTCTGATGCAGGCAGTTTTCGCTTTGGCATTGGCCGATGCAGAGGGCACATCCAATGTGACTTACGGCCTGGTACTTTCTGGAAGGGTACTTCCCATGGCAGGAGCTGATTCAGTCCTTCTGCCATGCATTGCCACTATTCCTGGAAGACTCAACACAGAACACCTTTCTACGGTCGAAGACGTCATCCACCACATACACAAAGCTACTGCTGAGTCGCTAGAGTATCAACATACGCCCTTGCGATACATCCAGCGCTGGATCAATTCGGAAGGCCCCATCTTCGACTGTCTTTTCTCATTCATCAAGTCTGCCGAAGATCAGGGTCACGACTTGTGGGAGGAGGCACAGAGCAGCATGCCCTCAGAGTATCCTCTCGCCGTCGAGGTGGAGGCTGACGCAAAGAACGATTGTGTTCGCATCACTTGCGGCTTCACGTCAGCTTTTGGCCAGCCAGATTATGCTCGAGATTTTGTGGCCAAGATGAACCTGATGGTGTCCACCATGGTATCCAATGAATCCATCTCTCTTGATTCTTTCAATCTTTCCCGGTCAACTTCGACCGCCACAATGGGCACTGTCAAGGAGGACAGGGATGATCATCCATGGTCAAGCCTGGAGCTTGAAATTGGCGACATGATAAAGCGTTTCTGTGGTTTGGAAGGTTTGCAGATATCCAGGAACTCGTCGTTTTTGAGGCTTGGACTGGATTCCATGACAGCCATTCGATTTTCCAGCCAGCTTCGAGACGCGGGAATACCTGTTTCATCGGCCGACGTCATGGGTTGCCCTTGCGTGGGAGCATTGGCTCACAGGGTCGTCGAGGCAGCCGTGGCCCACGACGTTCCGAGTCCGCCGCTGCCATATCGTCATGACGATGATGCTCAGCTCGACGAGTTTGCATCTCGAGTGGAACGACTCAGCCCGGACGATGAAATCCAGTCGATTTTCAAATGCAGTCCGCTGCAGACTGCCATGATCACCCAAGCCATAGAATCCAACGGGGTTGTCTATGTTCATCCACACATTGTTAGACTCGCAGAGTCGACAAGTGTCGATCGCTTGAAGGAAGCCTATCGCCTCACCATTGGTGCCAATGATATCTTGCGCACATCTTTCCATCCCGTTCCCAAGCTGGGCTTTTCCTGGATTGGCGTCGTTCACAGCGACGTCCCTCTTGCGTGGCAAGAAATCGCTGTTCCATCGGGCAGTGAGTGTGACATCGCCGAAGTGGTTATGCGGCGTGTGGTGCAATTAGACACAGAATCGGCCTTTTCCACACCGCCAATCCAACCTGTCATTGTCAACGAGCCTGAAGGAAGGCTTTTGGTTATCGTCATGCATCATGCGCTGTATGATGGTGTCTCGCTGCCATTCATCTTCAACGACCTGGCTTCCGCCTACCACGGGGTATCACTTCCAGATCGTCCACTATTTGCGGATGCAGTCTGTCATCTGTCGCAGGATCAAAGCGAGGCTTGCCAATTTTGGACCAAGCTTTTTGACGGCTACCAAGTCACACCGTTGCCGCAACGATCTCCTCCTCAGCACCAGCCACCATCGTCAGAGATGTTCTACTCCGACACTGATATTGAGCTTGGTATGATGGACATATCCGAGAGCTGCAAAGAGATGGAGGTCACGGTGCAAAGTGTTGCCATTCTCGCCTACACCAAGGTTCTCGCCAAGTTGACGGGAAGACGAGACGTAGCCTTCGGTCAAGTTCTCGCCGGGCGCTCATCTTTGGGACCCGAGGCCGAGCGTGTGGTTGGACCTCTCTTCAACACAGTGGCCAAGAGAGTGACGCTAGAACCCAAACTCATCAGCAATCGCAACATGGTTCAACAGATACAAGCCTTCACTGGTCAAGCACAGAGCCATGAGCATGCGCCTCTACACGAGGTTCAGAAGTCTCTTCGCCAGAACGGTGTGCTGAGAGCTGCCGCATTGGTCGACACATTATTTGTGTTCCAGAAGAATGTGCAGGCATTGGAAGATGGCCCTACTGACAATGAAATCTGGACGCCCTATGTCTCAGATGACTACATTCCTGAGTCCGAGTACAAACTGAACCTCGAGGTTGAGCAAACAGACAAGGCGATCACGGTCCGCGCTTCATGCAAAGGAGAAATTCTGACTCAAGAGGACCTCAACCAGGCTGTCAGGGACTTCGGCCAAGCATTTTGCGACATCATTGAGCATCCCTCACGATGCGTGACCATGTTCCCAGACGAGCTCCACAGCTTACCTCTCAGCCTTGGCTCCCCTCCTCAAAGCGTCGTCGTCGTGGCGGCTGACACATCTGCACCATCTCATGAGCCCGTTGTCCGAGACATACTGTCAGAAGTTTCGAAAGTGTCGGTGGGAACCATTCAACCAGACACGAGCATATTCAATATCGGCTTGGACTCTCTCTCTGCCATTCGAGTGGCGTCCATGTGCCGCGCCGCAGGTCTCAAAGCAGGTGTTGCTGATGTTCTCCAGGGCAACACCCTTCGTGGTATTTGCCTACGAGTCCAGGCCAATGCCATGCCTCAAGAGGGTACCAACAAGAGCTCCCTGATTATGAGCTACAGCGATATCAGGCAGGATGTCATTGCTCAATTTGGGCTGAAGCCGAATGCGATTGACAAGATTCTCCCCTGTCTCGGCGGCCAGATGTATCATCTTGCTTCCTGGTTACAGACAGGGCGAGCGCTCTTTGAACCCGCTTGGCCATTCTCATGCTCCGAGCGTATCGACGTGGAGACCATGAATGACGCCTGGTTCTCACTGCGCCAAAACAATTCGATTCTGAGGACTTGCTTCTATGCCATCTCGTCTTCCGAAGCTGTTCAAGTTGTCTTGAATGAATGTGATCGCGATGATAGCACATTCCAGGTCATCACTTCCACAGAAAGCCTCGAGAATCTTGCTCTGCTTCAGGCAAGGCAGATTGCATTGCATCCATCATCTCTGAAGGCCCCGCCTGTCCGACTTCGTCTTCTCAAGGCCAACGACAAAGATGGAATCCTTATTGTCATGAATCATGCCATATACGATGCGTGGACAATGCCTCTCCTTGTTGATGAGCTCGCTGGCTATTACCGTCAAGAAGCACCCACACCCAGACCTGATTTCGCTTCATTTGTCGAGTTCACTTTGCAGTCATTGAACGCGGTGGATGAGCCAACCTACTGGCACTCGGCGGTTGGAAACAGCGTTCCCACCCTCATTCGTTCTGCTCGTGCTGGCGAAGATGATGATGAGATGTCGCAAAAGAGCAAGCAGTTGTTCGTCGGCGCGCGAGATGCTGTCAAAAACCTTGCACATTTGGACAGAGCCTGCCGCTCCTCGAACGTCTCTCTTCAAGCCATTGTCATTCTCGCAGTCTCTCGAGTTCTTGCTCAGTTGACTGGGCTGTCAAGCCCAACCTTGGGTCTGTACCAAACAGGTCGATCGGCTGCGTTCACTGGTATCGACCGTCTGACTGGCCCTTGTCTCAATGTCACCCCTTTCACGGTTCAAGATGCTTTACCCGAAAACGAGTTTGAGGTTATCCAAGTTGCCGAAAAAGCCCGCTCCATCCAAGCTGCACTGGCAGAACGTATACCGTATGAACAAAGTTCATTGCGTGACATTCTCAGCCGTTGGAGAACCGCTAGAGATACTTCTTCGAATCTCTTCAATGTGTGGTTGAACTTACTTTGGATGCAATCCCAACACCAATCCATGGAGCATGCTCCAGAGTCGGCCCAACCAAAGAGCTTGTTGGCACATCTGCCAATAGGCGTACCTACGGATTTCATGCCATCGAAGCCCTTTCCAGATGAAGATGGATCTGCTACATCGATTTCCAAGCTCGACATATCCTATCTACCGCAAGAAAACATCTACATCGACATTGCACCTGATGGCCCAACAGATTCGATTGGATTTGGTATCCGTGTCCAAGGAGGGCTAATGAATGAAGAAGAGGTTCACGCCTTGGTGGGCCTTATTGGGCTGGAGATTGAAGGGCTTGTTTAAAGACTGTAATAAGGCAATACTCCCTTCATGAGGGTTCGCGAGCTTCCTCGCTGAGTACATGCGAAGGTATGATTAGCAGCTATAAAGGACC
>JABFEX010001557.1:0-14836 GCA_013623515.1 Fusarium illudens | reverse complement strand
GGCAAGGGGATGGTGTGGAGAGATCCCTGGTCTTGACATGTCGGCAGCTTGTTTCGGGGCCTTCGGATGCCTGTTGGTGGGCACGATGTTCTTTGTCCTCGGCCAAGTGGAGGGAACTGGCTGGTCATCAAAGCTGGCAACGACCAACAGGCGAAGGGGCGTATCTAATCCCCACGAGGGGTCAGGTTACAGGGTTGAGGCTCGGCTATTCATCATGGCACAGGCGTATTACAGTTTCGGCTGCAGGTTGCTGACGCCCGAGGTCAGACTGGAAATACGGCTACATAATCTGGTGGGTTATGCGGAAGCAGGGCGATGAATTTGATGAAGCGATCGCATGTGGGTGTTAGCTAAGTTTCCGTAAGAAATGAGTAATCATGAACCACACGGCCATGCACTGGGAGAAAGCTGTGTCAAGTCATGTCCAATGAGAGCATATGTGTTGCTGCTGAGGTGAGCTGTAAGTGCAGAGGTTGGTTGTGTCTGTATCAGCACCGTTCTGCAGCTGTGTGGATCGAAATCAAGGCATGACTGTTGATGAAACTCTGCAATGGAACAATAACCTGCGGCGGCCATGAATCCCAGTAACACTGCTATGAGCTGACACTTTGGTATGGTCCATGGAGCTTTGGCTGCAATATATTGCTGTGTTATCTCTGCCCGGCTTGTCTGGCTCGTCGATTGGGCTTCATCAAGCCTTATGTGAGAGAGATGAAACAGTATTCTGGGCTGCTCGCCTTGTAGGTTTGTGGCGGTAGGAAGTCAACCGAAAACAAACGAGCGCAGTCTGTTTGGAAGCCATAGAGCTAAATAAGACAAATTCCAGAAAAGACGAAGGTGGGACGGATGTGGTATTCAAGGGACTGGCGGTCTTTACTGAGGTAGGTAGTTAAGTAAAAATAAACCACACATATCAAGTCGATAGTAAACATTAAGCTGAATTTTCAAAAGACCTGAATTCTCATTTTCGCTAGCATTTCATGGGCACAACTACTGAAACAAAGACCAGGCTCACGCAGTCGCAAGGCTCATGTTATACTCCAACTCCCAACTTGCTTGAGGGTCTCCTTTCCGCGGCACGAAATCCACCGTCAGTCCGTCCTTGACAGCAAACACGCTGTCGTTGTCCAAGTACCCCGAGTCAGAGTCAAAGATCTGTGTCACGACAGACTTGTAGCCCTCAGCAATGACCTGTAAAAAATAACTTGTGAGCGGCCCGTCTACTAGATAGATAGAATAGGGGAACTTACCATGAAGTGGAGATGGGCAGGGCGATACACGTGTCGGTCAAGAAGCTCGAGGAGCTTGCCAGCAGGACCATCGTCGGGAACCTTGAGATGGGGGGTTAGCTCAGATCTTGAACCTCTTGCAGAGACGGAACTACTAACAGGATACGGTGTAGGTCGGAGGCAGTAGAAAGAGAAGCGACCCTGAGAGTCTGTGATGAACTTTCCACGCAGGTTGTGCTCCTGCTGCTTGTCATCTTGTTGCTCGTAAAGGCCTGCAAATGCATTGTTAATCACGGAATTCCACCAGTCTTGCAAAGATCATACCGTTAGTAGATGCCTGCCAGACTTCGACAGATGCATTAGGGAGAGGGGCTCCGGTAACAGCCGACGTCACGGTGCCGTAAAGATAGGCGACGAGGCCATCCTTGGGAGTGTCGAAAGTGATGGTGGTGCCATTCTCTCGGATGGGAGTATCTGCTCGCCAGAAAGGACCAAGAATAGCAGTCGCTGTTCCAGAAGCAGCATCCTTGGCCGCTGCTCGGTGTGTGATGTCGTCCACCAAGCTGTGACGGGCGTTAGCGAGGGTTGTTCAAGATGGAACAAGATGTGTTACCTCTCAAGACCAATCACATCGCACATTAGTTGTCCCTCGTTCCTCTTCTCGTTGCTCATCTGTCCCGCCCAGTTGATCATCTTGACGGCCGTCATCCACTCATCGACGGTGAGCTGAGTCTCACGAGCAAAGTCGTGCATGTGCTGGACAAGCGAGGACATGACCTTGCGGAGACGAGGATCCGTCTTGGGGCCAAAGGAGTCAATGACCTGCTGGGTAAAGGCTTGGCCCAGGCCTTCCTCCTCCTCAGGAGCACCATTGCCGTTGGCAATGGTCGGCTTGGTCGTCTTGGTGGTTGGGTTTGCCATGTTGGTGATAATCTTGGTGTGAAGGTCGAGGAAAACAAGTGGCAAATAGGCTGGATACTTTAAACTTCTGGAAAACACGCGGAGTTCAAAGATCTACTACCAATCGAATCGATGAGGAGTGTGGACTGGTCGTAGCTGTTTGCGGAGCACTCTCAGACTTCTTTATAGCGCCTACTGAGCACAGCGGCAGCATATGACTTAACCCCGCATAATCAAGAGTCAGCGACCACGTTTCACTCGGATATAGAATCACAGAGGAGTCTCAAGCGGCGAGCGGGTAATGGAGCGCTCCGGGACGAGGTCATCCATCGGCTCACTCCCCCGCCCACAGATGGTGGCACCAAGGCCCATGGGGAAGACGGCAGGAAGTCCGGAGGGCAAGCCATGTTGCGGGGGGTAGAGCCTGCAACCAATCCGAGGCCCGATATTACGTCTGAGGGTTTCGGGTCCTGGGGGACGAGGCCCACACACCATCGGATGCCGGACAGCCCCGGTCGGATGTGTCCTGGTGGAGTGCAGGCCCCTTCTCCGATAGCTCCCCGCGGGTCACTTGTTACGGCCGGTTATGAGGAGGTTGTGTTGCCGGTGAACTCCGACGCAAGCCCGTTGCAGTCATGGAGACCTTGGTCTCAGAGACAGGTGAGAGTGATGCCCAGCATTGGAGGACCCATCACAGGCAGTTGCATGCGTTCCTAAGCCCTCACCTGCAACACCCCAGTGATCGACAATGGTAGGGGCCAACTAGGTAACATTAACGATGGTAGTCTTTGCTACGGAGCACTGCGCCCAACCCTCCTGGCCTCTGTGAGAGGGGAAGCGATTTACTCGACAACAAACTGGGCAACATAAGAAGCAGTATTGTACCAATTGTATTCGTTTCAAAGACTTGACAATATAATAAACACTAATTACAATCATCAATCCGATAGCCTCCGGTCTGGCTCATCGCCAAAATCCCACGTGGGCTTATCTACGCCGTTCGGGCGACTCGCCCGTCTAAATCCAAGATCTACGCCTTCAATCTTTACCACAGGCGGCACGGCCTGAACCTCTGCCTGGTATGCCGCCGAGTACCATTTCTCCACGTACCGAGTCCCCTCAAACAGCTCTGGGAACTTCTTCCTCATCCTGAGCAGTGCGGTGCCTGAAATCTGATCGACGCTGTGAGCATGTCGCAGTGCAAGGAAATCAGGGCCGATGTCCTCCCTCAGCTTCTGCTTGACCTCCTCTGGATACTGTCCAACCTTGAACAGCAACAGGTCGTAATGGAGGAGTGACGCCTTGCCATGCCACGATCCTCCTTGAGTAGCTCGGTGATAGAGACCTATCAACGCAGTGATGGCACCGATGCATCCTGTTCCATAGTCCGAAATTGGGAAAGGGGGCACAACAGGCTCTGAGAGGCCCATGAAGCGACCCTGCTCCCACGCAACACCAGTGACCTATAACCTGCATTAGCTACCGCTGCCATGCGCCTGGGATCACAATCACTTACACAGTCGGCGATCTGCTGCCACCCTGGACGACCTGCCCACTCGCCTTCGTAGCCAAAGCAGTTCTCATTGACATAGACAAAGCCCTTGCCACGCTCCTTGCCGATGCGTGTCAATGCCGTCGCCCCATAGCCAAGTTTTTCTAAAGCTCCAGGTCGATATCCATCAACAACCACATCTGCTTCCGCGAGAAGAAGCTCGAACTCTGCTCGACCTTCAGGAGATTTGAGGTCCAGGTCTGCGGCATGCTTTCCCATGTTGCCATCTACCTGGAAGAAAGGAACGTCGCTCAGGTTAGGACTCGTGATCTTAAGGACGTCGGCACCATATTCGCCCAGGATACGCGTGATGATAGGCCCCGCAATGATACGACAGAGTTCAAGGACCTTGACACCGGCCAGGATTTTCGTTGGCTGCTGTCCAGAGCTCGGGGTCAACGGGCATTTGGGCGTCTCGGTCTCAAGACTATCCACCGACCAGGGAGGCAAAGCAATGTTTGTCTTGCCCTATATGCGCCAGACACGTTAACTCTGTACTGGATAGGAGTGGTAGGAGTGGCCCTTGCGAGTACTTACATGTTCAGTCTGCAAAAAGTCTTCATGCTTCAGAGCAGGGATACCAGCCTGGTGGTGGGTGGCGTTGAGTGCCTCAAGCTCCTGAGTAGAGAACTTGCGGACAGCGGGCTCAATGGTAGCAACGATGTCTTCGTGGGCTTCCAAATCGGGTCTGAAGGGCTCGAGACCGATCATCTGCAACGTAGTAGACGCCTCGAGAGATCCGTGAATATGATAATATTCGCCGGGAACCTTGGTCTCATACAAGTTTGCTGACATGCGTCGATAAGGATTTGACTGTGCTCGTAGCAAATCCGTGTCTAATGAGTATCAGCCCCGGTCACAACACATTGTGCCTTTTCCCGTGCTATCAAAGACAAGGTAGGAGGGTAAAGACTCATTACTCGCCTTTCAACTTGGCTTTGACACCGGGGTCAAGTTTGCCCAACCCACCAACCTTGGCCAAGTAAGCCTGGCAGAGGAATGCTGTCGTCTTTTCAAGATTGACGGTGATTTTTCTTGGGCGAGCTTCACCCTCGACCAGGTCTGCCAGGAGGTTTGCGACGGCCCCTTCAACTGCCTTGAGCGCTGCGCTTGTCTCCGTCTCCTTGAAGGGTATGGGGAAATAAGGGGCATCGCGTGCTGATGTGAACTCGATGTGTGATTTGAGGTCCTTGACAGCCAGCGGTAAAGAGGTTGCATCAAATTGGGTGCATAGATAGTCAAAAATCCTCTTGGTCTCCTCGAGCGAGGAGTACTCTTGTCGTTGAAGGCTACCCATATTGATCGACTGTCACCTTTCTGGTACCGGAATACTGCGAGCTCGACGCGCCTGTCAAAAGCCAGCTATTATGTGAGTATTTTATACAATGAAAGGTCGATCACGTATAACTTCGGGGAGATCCTGAGACCGGGCTTGTCGGGAATAAGGCTTCTTTCCAGGGTCTGATAGACTGCGGGAATCCAAGATGCTTGCTTGCGTGATATACCGGCATGAAACAACAGGGAGCACAAATGACTAAAGTATGCGCGATTCGGCCCCATTGATGTCCATCTTTTCTACGGAGCTCCGAGTCCGTCAAACGCTGTTGTTGTTCTTGTGAGCGGCAACCGCCGGCTAGTTACGTCTTTGACCCTGTAGCCGATGCATCCGAAGCCTCCACCGACTGGCTTCCGACAGTGTAACTCCCGCTATCGCCACCGGACCTCTTCCCACCCAGCTGCAGGTACTGAGCCGCGGCACGGGTCGTACTAGAAGGAGGCAGATACTGGATTGAATGATCAATACCGTATAGTTTGAGCTTCATCTAGACCCTCTTCATCAGACACGATGCCGTACCTTGATCTCGAGATCAAGAGGTTGTTCTACAGTCAGGTGGAGGCCAAACCAGCCAGGGCAGAATCTTCTCCCGTGTTGGTTTTCATCCATGGACTCGGTTCATCTCACTCGTTTTATACGCCCGTGATGGGCCATCTTGCAACTGCAGGATATTCATCTGTTGCATTAGACGTCTATGGTTCGTGCTTATCTATCTATACAGCAGCATTGTGCCATTCAAAACCGCTGACAAGTGATTAGGGAGCGGTCTCTCCGAGCTTATGCCAGGAACTGACGATCCGACATTTGACTCGATAGCCCAAGATGTTGAGGATCTCGTGTCAAAGCTGAGAATCCCTAGCGAGAAGGTCGTCGCAGTCGGCCATTCAATGGGCGGTATCGTCGTAGCCAAGCTTGCGTCAAGGTGTAAGCTTCGTGGTGCAGTCCTCATTGGACCAGTTTTGCCCAAACCAGCAATGGCAGACATCTTCAAAGCGAGAGTTGAAACAGTGCGGCAACGTATGTATCGCACTTGAATGAAGACGTGGCTCTATCGCTGACGGGACTCAAGATGGGATGGAGGCAATGGCCAAGACGATTCCTTTTGCCGCGACCGGATCCAAGGCCAGTTTGACGCAAAAAGCATTTATTCGAACGCTGCTCCTCTCTCAAAAGACCGATGGATACATTGCTCTATGTAATGCCATCGCAAAGGCTGAGCGGCCATCATACTCCGACGCGCGCTCTCCTTTGCTCATCATCGCAGGCGAAGAAGATAAAACAAGCCCAGTCTCTGATTCTGAGACGATGTTGACGAGGTGAGTTTCGCGTGGTTGCATCTTCTTAAGAGTTGTCATTAATGCTACTTTAGTTGGGGTTGCGATACTGCCGCCAAGAGCATTCGAGTTCTTTCGGGTGTTGGACATTGGCATTGCATTGAAGCTGCTGAGGAAGTTGGTTCAGCTTTGGAGGAATTCGTGTCCAAGCTGGGTTAAGCTGTGTAGGATACCGATTCACCACTCCTCACGATGGGCTCAATCCATAGTGATGAAGACGATATTAGCTAGAGCTCTCCCAGTTCCACTCATCTAGAATACCTATGATACCTAGACAACTGATGACCAGAACGTCCCCTGCCCTAGACCCCTCATCCCTCCCATGGTGGTGTCGCTGAGCGGAGTCGACGCAAGGTGCCACCGTCGGCAAAGACTGCAGCGTCGGTTAAGGGGGAAAACGGACCGACATTATGGAGCTAACTAGCCTCCATTTACGTCAGCCATGGCCTGATGACCGCTCCATCACACGCCCAGGTTGACCAATAAAGGCAGGGCCATATCCGACACGCACCAGGTTGCGGCCCGCGGTCAACGAAGCCCTCAACTCAAACATGCCTACCAGGAGGGTCCGGGACTGCGACCGAAGGCGATGCGCCGAGGCCTGCGATAACTGCAAGCGCCGCAAGCAGAGATGCGACGGCCGTCGACCTTGCGCCCGCTGTATCAAGCGTGGCCTGAAGCACGACTGTCAGGACTCGACAACCTCCTCCTCTGGTCGACGCATCGTCGCGTCGTCTTTGCCCAGCCCAGATCCAGATCGGATAAGCAACACGACGGGACATGCCACCCCAGAGACTTCGGGAGCGATATCTGCCAGCGGAGCGTCGGCTCTGGCATCGGTAGATGAAACCTACACCGGGGATGGACAGACGTTGCAGCTCCTCTCAAACACACTGCCAGAGCGACTGCCTCGGATGTCACGGCTCATTCAGGACACGAGAGGCGAATACATGTTCATTGGGGACTCGGCGACATTATCGTTCCTTCAAAATATTCGTCGCATTGTACGACGAAGCATAGGAGATTGCGCCCTGGTTGATGACCCTTTGCGACACGGCATCGTCGAGGCGTCGCCTGAGACACGGCGAGGATGGATCCTGTCAAGTGCTCAGAACCCGCCTCCGAGGCAGACTGCACCCGAGGTGGACTATCTCCAAAGATGGTACATGCAGTCTGCCAACTGCGTGCTGCTATTGTTCGACCAGCAGGAACTGGAGAGTGGCATCCACAAATGGCTGGAGGACGGACAGGACATGGCAGACCTTGCAAGCTCTGTGTACTATCTTGTCTTTGCCATTGGAGCTCAAACTGGACCTGAAGACAAAGACGACCTCGCCGAGATCTTCTTCAACTACGGTCGCTACTTGACGGTTGAAACTCTCATGGAAGATCCCGGCATCACGACAATCCAAGCCTTTGCCCTGATCGCCATGTATCTACTCGGCGCTTCACGCCGCAACGCTGCATTCATGTATCTCGGCATGGGCGTGCGAGCTGCCTACGCAATTGGCCTTCATCGACACGACATATCCTCCCTCTTCTCACCAGCCGAGTGTCGCACCAGAGAACGGCTCTGGAAAGCTATACGAATCCTCGACTTGTTCATGAGCGCATCACTTGGTCGCCCACCGTCAACATCGGAGCTCCGAGACACTGCGAATCCCCAAGACTACTCGGCCTGCAATGACCTCTCCATGATATTCGAATCCATCCTCACAGACGTTTACGCAAAGCGCATGATTTCGCCCGAGGTCTTGGAGCGGATAAGCAAGCATCTGCGCCGCTGGACGGCTCAGTGTGCCGATGGTCTAGCACGCGACGGCATTGAAGAGGACGAGTTTATCGACGATCAAGCTGGAGGCAAACAGCCCAACATTGGTCTCATCCATCTCAAGCAGACGGGCTACTGGACCGTCATGCTGCTATCTCTCCCGTTTCTTCATAAGGCGGTGTCTCAGCACGTCGAGGCCAACGAAACATCGTTACGCGGAGAAGAAAGGCAACCATCATCGTCATCTTCCAACGAGGTTTTGGTGCACTCTTGTCTCGAATCGGCTGTACGGACGGTTGACATCCTTCACGTCTTTGTCAAGACGGACACGGTTCCCAAACGCTTGCCATTTGTTGGCAACTCGGCTTTCGTATCTGGGCTTGTGCTGGGCGCGGCCATCTTTGGCGATTTTGACAACTCGTTCCCTCTTCAGAAGAGCCTCACTGCGACAAGAAGCATCCTTGAGCGTTTCAGTCGGTACGATGCTGTGGCCAAGCGCCACCTGATGATTCTGGATCATCTACAGAGTGCCTGCGACATCTACATGGAGAATCGAGCGAGGCTGAGGATGGAACGCCAAGGACATCTCGTCAATGGGCTTTTCGGGAGCATCCATGCCATCGGAAGATCGCCATATCACAATCAGTCCCTGTTGGACCCCGTTACACGTCTTTCATCGGCTGGACCATCTCAGAATACCCAAGCGCAATCTCACGTGCCAGCGTCGGAATCAGCCATGAACCATGAGATGGTTACAGACGATGCTGGGCAACCAGGCAACCACGCAGATACACAAGAACAGGCGGAGATCACGGTTGCGAACGTTACCGATCAGATCCTTGGTATATCACCCAACATGCTCTGGTTCGACTCGTTTGACACTACCATGTCTCTCTTCCCAATCGTTGACACGCACGTCATGGGCAACGATATGACGTGAAACGAGACGGGTCTGTCAAAAGACTTTCATCCACCAACACTTGGAGACCTGTAACTCTCCTCTTGCGGTACGCCTGATGAACCGTTCAGTATGAGAGAAATCTGGGCTTGACAATGCTCCGCGATCGAGAGATGTCCATTCGAAAGAGCCACAACCAACGCTCAGGCTACGTGACCACATGTAATTACACTGCCCACCAAATCTAATCACGTCACTATCTCCTCGCCTGATGATGGACGAGTTGATGGAGGCGGAGATAACAAAATCCGATGCATTGAGCCCCATTTATGTAGTACTTCCAAGGGCGTGAGCCAGCCTCAAAAGCCAAATCGAAGGCCCTCGCGCTGGAAAAGATCCTTCCTCACTCACGCTTATGAATCCAATCACTTGATAGGCCCCGAAGAATCATCTACCACCAAGATGCCATCACCAGTACTCGCCAAGTGCCTGGAGCCCGGCGCAAAGATCGCCTTCATCTCTCCCTCAGCACGTCTCAACGATGAGCTCCCTGCTGTCATGTCACGAGCAACTGCTATGCTCACCGAAAAGGGCTATCAGGTACAAGCCTTCTTCAACAAGGACACAGGCATCCAGTCGTCCATCAACAATCGGTTGTCGGAAATCCGAGAGGCCTTCTCAGACCCGACGATATCTGCCATCATCACCACCATCGGCGGCACACACTTCAACGAGCTGATACCCGCTCTGATTGCCGATACAGAACTGCACAGCATCATCCGCAACAACCCAAAGATTGTGGTGGGGTTCTCGGACATCACTGGCCTGCATTGGTTCCTGCATGCCCTTACAGGCTTGCGCACCTTTTACGGACCAGGTGCTATCCCTGAGCTGGGCGAGGCAAACTCGGTCCATGATAAAGACTCCCCGCTAGCCTTTTGTGTCGAAAACCTGTTCCGCGCCATCGCCTCTCGCGATCCTCTGGGCAACATTCCAGCCGCAGCCACCTATTCCCCCAAGGCAGCCCCATGCTTTGCCGACCCCAACTCGACCAAGAAGCCCGAGCTCTCTCGAAACCCGGGCTGGACGTGGCTTCGGGTAGGCAAGGCCCAGGGCCGTCTCTTTGGCGGCTGTCTCACGGTGGCTGCGCGCTTGCATGGCATTCCCGCCATTGTTCCAGATTGGCGAGGCAGGATCATCTTTCTGGAAACGACCATGGGCGATGATGAGGTCTCAGGGAGTCCCCTGGGCCGTGTACAGGCCGGGTTTGCGGATTTGATCGCCTACGGGGCATTCGATGAGGCGGCGGGGCTTGTCGTGGGACGTCCATTTGGATATGACTCCCCAAAGGCGAGGGAGGAGTATACGGGCGTTATCAAGGAGCTCTTGTGTGAAGGGCGTCTCGCCGATAGGAAGTTTCCCATTCTTTTCAACGTTGATATTGGACATACGACACCGATGGTCACTCTACCATTTGATGCACTGGCTGAACTTGACTCGGAAAGCAATACTTTTAGTATCTTAGAGTCAGCCGTTGTTTAAGAATTGCCGAAGAGATAGATTCTTTAATACTTTTATGGTGGTGAACTTCCATGTTATCCTGATGTTGCTGAAAACTAAAAACGGAACCTTGAGATTCGCGAACCACCAAGGGAGGCAATGGCTAATCTCGTGAGTCTTTATGTAATTTGCTCGCATCTGCCTCTACCAACGCCTTATCCATCATTTGTCGTGTCTTGCTTTTGTTCCATCCTCGTGGAATAACTGGGGCAAACCGCTTAAAGACAGATCCAGTAAGAAATGACCAACAGATACTTCATGCCCTGAATCATATGGTGCAAGCATTGCGGGAACATGCGGTGTGCTGTAAAAGGCTGAGACAGTGATGATGATTGGGGGCGGGAGGCCAGGGGAACTGAGACACGCGAGCCGGGTCGATAAAACCCTTCTCCCATGACATGTGTTTCATTTGATAACTTTCCAGCAGAGCGGGTGAGTTATGGAGCTTAGATGAGAGTATCTAGGGGTACAAGTAGTCGGCTGTGTGTCGTCGTTGTCCAATAATCACCCAGCTCATTCACCCCCAAGCTACCAACTCCGTGCCCTTCCACCATATTCCCTGGCCACGATGAAGACCTATTGGCTATGTGTTGTTGGTAGCCCCCGCGGGCCTAAAAGTCTTTGTCTTTACCGGCAACATTATGCACTGGCTCGCTGTGCGGGCTAATTTTCTATATCTCATAGTCTGTACTCTCCTCGTCCTTCCCAGCCTCGTGGTTGCGATTATCAGTAGGCAAAGCAGCTATTCCTCTCCACCAAGCAATGGGAAAGGGTTCAGGGGGCAGTTGAGGTAGCTTCGCATCAGAAGTACACATTCCGATCCCTGAGCACTATCAAGTTAGTTGCTGAGATGTCGGTTCTGGTGTATCGAAGTAGACAAGATGCCTTGCGGTGAGCGAACTTGACCAAGGAGGGTTTGTTGAAATGGCTGGACCCTTGGAGACCGCCGGAAGCATGGTAGATCAGGCAGGTCTCGGAAATTGGATGGGGGTGGAGAATCAGGTTGTCTTGTAATTCCATGCTGAATTGTGAACCATGTCGACGTAGAAGATGATCCTGGCCATGTTCTTTGAGAGCGTATTAGAATGACGGCGCTCTCTGCATGGATCACATACACCGGGGTGGCCAATACTAACCGCGATAGAATGCTAGAGCAGGATGTGATTCGCTAGTAGAGCGTGCCCATTCGAAACCAGTGATTATGCATATCGGCATCGTGTGTTCGGTCAGGCCAGGTACTTGAGTCGACAACGGCTGAAGCGGTATTTGCAACATATAAAAAGGGGCACGATCGTTGGGAACCATGGATTTGAGTTGAGGGCAATCATGGCAAGTCCTTGCAGCGGGAGTACACGACATGTGTGGACATGCTTCGATAATCGTCATGGTCATCCATGCCTCCGTGATGCATCACCACACCAAGACTTGGCGGGCTTGTTCTCTGTCCCCCAACCAGAGCGAAACCAGCCGGTGGCCGTCGTCGTCGAAGCAACATATCGTCCCCTCCAGCAAAGGGCCTCCGAACCCTCGGGATCACGCCTCCGATCGCGCATCTCCCACCTAGACCAAATAATATTCTCCCAGTCTGTGCCATACCGAGAGTCTGCCTCCGTCTCAGGCCGGTCCGAAAACTCAAAGTCCCGGCGGAGGATGGTCTCTCGGACGCTATGGTACTCGTCGTTGATCCACGAGTAGGTATCCTCCCAGTCTTGAATAAGAGTGTAGATGGCTGGGATGAAGAGGTAAGATGTGCCGTTGATCCAGTCTGTGGTCTGGTCCATCTCCTGGCGGAGTTCGGCCTGGAGGTCTTGTGCGGCTCGTAAAAGCATGGCACCGCGCTCAACTCTGCGTCGCAATTCGTGAATGCGAGGTTGAGGAAAGGTGACATATCGCAGATGCGGTCGACCATGGCCTTTTCCCGCCCCCAGTCGACCTTCTTGGCATGACATACTTGTCTGACTCGATCTTCGATGTCTGGGAGTAACTCGCAAGCTTTGTCAAGTTGTTGGTTCAAGAATTCGAGGTCTTGAAACTTCTGGTACTCGTGCCCCAGGCCTTCATCCTTGTCGCTATGGTTGACAACTATGTCAACGCATTGAAGGAGCCTGGCCGCTGTTTCGTTGTTGTCGGGTTTTGGTGTGTCGCTTGGATTGAATGGCGGGACGCGAGATACGGCAGATGCTTCTACTGGAAGGTGTGTTAGCACATGAATAGCAGTGGGCTCGACAGGGCTGACATGATGCTGATACGGACTCGTCGTAACTTTGAGAGCGTGATAGCCATGATTCATGAGCCTCAAAAACCTTGAAGATGTACTCTTCCGGAATGTCCGAGATATCCGGGCCACTTGTTGGTACAGCATGAGATGTTGTAGAGGTTGGATGAGTGAGGTCGGTTGTTAATGTCATGCCGTAAAGGGAGTCGGTTCGAGCTTGATCTGATCCCCAAGTGCCATTTCCTTGACGCTGCTGCTCTTGGAGCGCCTCAAGACACATGATCATGATCAAAGCACGATCTCGCGATGTCCTTGGGATGGTCTGTGATAGGTGTCTGCCCATGAACAGATACGTCCGTTTCGTGTTCTCGAGAGCGTTTATGAGGTCACGAGACATTTGCTCGAGAGGAGGGTCAAGGCTGTAAATCTCCCAAGCCCACTGAGGCCTGGCGGTCGGGGTAGGAGATTGGTGCGCGGGAGTCGTCAAGCCGGGGACCGTCGGGCCAGGAGATCTGCTATCGGATATGTTGAATGGAAAGGTTGGTAAAGACTTGTGGGGAGAAACGAAGGTGTCATCCGAGGTAGACCAGCGGAACTGAGTGCTACCATTCTTGGTAAAAAGGAATGCCGAAGGGCCATGGTTCGCTAGATACGTCAAGTCGGTGACTGCGGTGCGCATGACTTTGATCAAGTCGGACAGAAACCACAGGGTGGGTACGTAGGTGCCTGTAGATGCGGTTTCCCAGGGCTTATGGTGAAAGTGAAAGGACGAGTTGGGGGGGTCTTCTGGCATTATGATGTTGCATGGCTTGTCAGAGCCTGAGTACACAACTGGTCCGTCTTCAGGGCGAAGGCCGGGCTGGCACTTCCACCGGGGCTCCTCGTCTGACGCTTCGCCGAAGAGGACGATGCGAGGGATGGTCATTTTTCTAATTTCGATGGCAGCAGCGTCGTCGAACCACGAGACAGGTTGGTATGATGATGTGTAAGAAGAAGCGGGTGGCTTGCCGTCGAAATGATAAGGGGTTGGCAGGAATATGAATGATGGGAACATGAATGACAGGAAGACGAATGAGAGGATCGCCAAGCCAGCAATCCAAGTGGGAAATTGGCTCATGAGCAAGGCGGGTGGTGGTTCCGTAGCATCGCTGAATGTAGGTGGTGCTGGTGCATCGCTGCACACGCTGGAGCTGTTGGCTGCATTGCGCGTCACCTGCCACATTGAACGAGGAGGCTCAGTTTTGAAGACAAGGGGTTTAAAATTGCGCAAAGGCCGTGTTGGCGAAGTGGGATTAGACAAAGTAAGGTTGCCGGGGTCAGTCGAGGTCGGAGGTGGTCCCCTATCATCAGCTGTTGGGAATGCCCTCACAATGCCGAGGTCGACGATGTAACTCGAGCGAGGATGGGGCGTGTGGGTTTCAGGTCGGCGGCGTGCAGGGGATTCGCGAATCAAGCTGCCGTCCATGTCTTCTCTGGGCTGAGGTCCGACAGTACCAACATGATGCGCCTGTTGGCCTATGGACGCGTTGTTCTGATAGGACAGTGGCCCGTGTCGCGACCTCTTACTCGGTGGTTCCGTGGCAATGCTGTCGTTGTTGCAATGACGCTTGAGGGAGTCTGTGTGGGAAGTCACCTCACCCGAGTACAACTGTATATGAGGCGTGCTGGTAGAGTCCTGTCATACGTGACAAGGAGCTCGACTGGCACTGGGGCGTTATTGGGCTGGAGCTGCATGGCGAGCCGGATAGCCGTATAAGGAGAGTCCTAGAATAGATATGAAGGCTGATCGCGGCAAAGCAAACGTCGAGGATTTCGCAGTTGTTGGGCGCGTCTTGCCTCACCGTCTAACGACATCGCTGGGGGCGTATTTATATCGGCAACCAGGGGCATATCGACGTCGGGGTCGGTATATAAGCTCAGAGGAGATAATATTAAAGGTAATATATTATATTCTTCGGTATAGCTGATTTCTAACTTTCCCTATTTTAACTAAATATAGTTATTTCTTAATTTAAATCTTATCTTATTTATTATAAGCTTA
>JABFEX010001556.1:0-16332 GCA_013623515.1 Fusarium illudens | reverse complement strand
ATTCACGGCTCGCCGCCTCCCTCCTCCATCGGGAGACGCCCGTCTTCCCTCCCACCCTCACCCTCCCCCTGTTGAGAGAGGCGCATCCATTCTGCACTCGTTGCTTCGTTGCGCTTCGTTGGCCCTCGCCCTCCACTCTTTTTTCCCTCTCCTCGCAGCAGCAGACGCGCACACGCACAGCGAGTTGCTGCGCCGGCTTGACGACTTGTCTCGGATCAATCCACGGCTCTGAGACGCCCGCCACTCTCCTCGGCAGTTCCGTCTCTGTTCAGACCGCCGTCCTTGTTGATCCCCTCTTCCTGGCCTCTTGTGCGCATATAAAGGCTCCGTTGAGCCCCCCTCGAACAATATGTCTTCCAGATACTCTCTACGCCAAACGCCCAGGTTAGTCCCAACCCCATTGACACCTCTATCATACCTTTCTCGTCCCAATTGGCTCTCCTGGACAAGTTGATACCCTCCTCGAGCCTTTGCCACCCCTCAGCAGCACCTACTCCTTCATCATGCCACACATTGACTGACCTGGCCTCAGAAAGAAAGAGCTCTTCGAGGGCATGGTAGAGACCCCTTCTCGACGCCGCTCAACCCGCCGACAGACGTCACAGCCTCTTGAAACATCAGACGCCGACAACGACTCGGGCTCAAACGCTGAGAACGCTCCCCGCCCTGCCCCCATCCGCCGCCGCACCACCAAGTTTGTCGAGAACCTCGACGAGGACGACGACGAGCCAAAGACGGTCGACATGGGCGCCGTCAACGGCAACGGCCACGCCAACGGCAACGGCAAGGCCCCCAACGGCGTCACCGCCGCCTCCAATGGCGTCCCTGTGCCTGCCCCCACCACCAGCATCCTCGACAAGACTGAGGGCGTCCCTCAGGATCCCCACGTCGTCGATGGCTGGAGGCCAGGCCAGGACCCCAAGGTCGACTACTCGGGCGAGTTCGAGTTTGGAGGTTCCCTCGGCACCCTCGCCATGATGACCTGCTTCCCCGTCCTCATGTGGTACATGTGGATTGGCGCAACCTACTACGATGGCAAGTTCCCCTCTCGCCAACCCGGTCAGTCCTGGGCCGACTTTGGCGCCCACCTCGTCAACCTGGTCTACACGGGTGCCTTTCCCCACGCCAAGGCCTGGGTCTGGTACTGGTCCTACCTCATCGTCGAGGGCGCCCTCTACTGCCTCCTCCCCGGTGTCTGGGGCTACGGAAAGCCTCTCGCCCATGAGGGAGGCAAGCAGCTGCGCTACTTCTGCAATGCCTACTGGAGTCTCTACACGACCCTCGCCATACTTGCCAGTCTGCACTTCTCAGGCATCTGGCCTCTCTACACGGCCCTTGACGAGTTCGGCCCTCTCCTGTCCGTCGCTATCCTGAGCGGCTTCATCGTCAGCTTCGTCGCCTACTTCTCCGCCATCTGGCGCGGTAAGCAGCACCGCATGACAGGCTACTTCATCTACGACTTCTTCATGGGTGCCGAGCTGAACCCCCGCATGTTTGGCATCCTCGACTTCAAGATGTTCTTCGAGGTCCGCATGCCCTGGTACGTCCTCCTCATCCTGAGTCTCGGTGCCGCCGCTCGCCAGCACGAGCAGTACGGCTACGTCTCGGGTGAGGTCTGGTTCCTCGTCATGGCCCACTTCCTCTACGGCAACGCCTGCGCCAAGGGAGAGGAGCTCATCATCACCACCTGGGACATGTACTATGAGAAGTGGGGTTTCATGCTCATCTTCTGGAACCTCGCCGGCGTCCCCCTCTCGTACTGCCACTGTACCATCTACCTGGCCAACCACCACCCTGACGTCTACCGCTGGAACCGCTGGGTCCTCGCCGGTATGTACGTGGCCTATCTCTTCTGGTACTGGGTCTGGGACAGCTGCAACAGCCAGAAGAACCGCTTCCGCGCCATGGAGAAGGGCAAGCTCGTCTGGCGCAAGACCTTCCCTCAGGTCCCCTGGCAGACGGTCCACAACCCCAAGACCATCACCACCCCCCAGGGCACCATTCTCGTCGACGGCTGGTATGGCCTCGCCCGCAAGATTCACTACACGGCCGACGTGTGGTTCGCTGTCTCGTGGGGTCTCATCACGGGTTTCGAGAGCCCCTTCCCCTGGTTCTATCCCGTCTTCTTCGTCTGCATGATTGCCCACCGCGCCTCGCGTGACATTCACCGCTGTCGTCGCAAGTACGGCGAGGCTTGGCTCGAGTACGAGCGACGTGTGCCTTATCTCTTCATTCCCGTGAGTTCTTTTTCACTATTGCCTCTGGCTATCACTAACACACCACCTAGTACGTCATTTAAGGGAATGGCAAGAGGCAAACGAGCTCTGAGCTCGGTTCTACCTTTTCATAAGGCCTTGTGCTCTGTTCTATTCAGTGCATGACGGCCCTGGGTGCCGAGGAGCCGGTGTTGGGGTGGGGTGGTTTGCGCGACCAGAAAAAGAAGGGGTGCGATAGAGAAGTGGATGAGATCAAGAACGTCAAGAATACATGGACGTAACACGACGCAAAAAGATGATCCGTCTGCGTTGACGTAAAAGAGACGGGATGGACATGTTGAGACTTGGTTTAGAGGCATTATAATGAAGAATATTTACATGTACTATATACATATACATAGCTAGTACATTAATACGATGAAGATTGCTGAACACTTACTTGCCATATAATCAACGTGACTTTTGAGGTCGCGATCAATATAGCATGAATGTGACTGATATCAATACTCGACTTCACACCGACCAACTTAAGAGATCGTTGGGTTGACCTAATACGCAATAGTGAGCATCATCTCCATGGCAGACGGTACCCATCAGGAGATAGACAAGGACGTGGAAACAATTAGCGACAGCGTACACTAGATACTTGAGTCCCTTCACCGTCTATGATGAGAAGCCACCCAAAGAATAACACGCATGTTGACACTATTTTACAGAAACCCTCCGATCCGTCACGTCCCGTTCGTCCCCAACCAACAAAAATATATCAGTAGCTCGAGTTCAATTATCCGATTTACGCGCAAGGGGGGCCGAAATATCAATGACCATGCCCAAGCCTGCGCCCACGTCCCAAATCTCCCGTCTTGTTCCCTGCTAGGAGGCCAACGGAGAAAACTGTAACGCCGTTTGTCTTGTATAGTCAAGACATGATAGAGAGAGCAGCTCGGGTGGTTTAGGAGTTGTCAAGCTGTCTTCCAAACACGTCGTGTCGCCGCGTGTCGAACTTAACAGACAGCCTGGCTGGCCTTGGAGTTCATGAGTAGGGCGACAATCAGACCGTACAGACCTGATCAAATCGGTTAGCAGATGGCGGATTGACATTGAATGTTTCAGAAACATACCCAGGACTTCGGCGAAAATCAGAATTAGAATCATGCCGACGAACAGACGGGGTTGCTGAGCAGTGCCTCGAACACCAGCATCACCGACAATACCAATAGCGAAACCAGCGGCAAGGCCAGCAAGACCGACAGAGAGACCAGCACCGAACTGAATGAAGCTGGTGTAAAGGGGCAGGTCCTGCTTCAGACCATCCGAGATGAGAACCGAGACGACGAGACCGTAGATACCGATGATACCAGCCATAATGACGGGGACAATGTCTGTAAAGGTCAGTACTGAGACGGCGATCGATGGCTTCGGGGTCGCGTACTCTTGACGATCAGATCGGGGCGGAGGACACCCATGGCAGCAATACCAACGCCGGACTTGGCGGTACCGTACGAGGCACCGAGGCAAGTGAAGACGATGGCACAGGTGCAGCCCATAGCACCGAAGAAGGGCTAGAGATGGTTAGCTATGTCAAGTTCGATGTCGGGTCGATATCGTCGACGCCCTAAACGCCAGGCGAGGCATCCTGGGTGACGTCGGGGGGATGGATGACGTGGAGGACTAACCGAGTAAACGGGGCTGCGTGGACGCGCATGTTAGCTTCAATTATCAACAGGAAGATGTTAGATGGTCGTGTCAATGGAATTCCGTGGTGCTGGGCGATGCCTAGAGCTCCGGGTGATGCCCAGGGAGCTCCTCGGTGATGACGGGAGTAAGGAGGCGCGCAAGCACGTACCAGTATTCGGAGACCATCTTGGCGGTGTTATTGACGCGAAAACGAAGCAAACTTCTGTCGGCAGAATCGAACAAGAGTGGAAAACGCGACGGAATCGGCGGATGAGCTGGGAGACGAGTCGTTGGATGGCTGACCGGTGCTGCTGGACGAAGGTGTCGAGGTGTGATGTTGCTTGTTAAGGTCTCAATCAAGGTAGGCGGCAAGGTTTTGCTGTACGTTGCTGAGGGAGAGAGCACGGGGGTGCCTTACATAAGCTGACACGGGGCGCCTTGTTTCGGATTAAAGATGGACCCGGAGGTCAGTGCAATTCTGACTTCTGGTTGGTCAAAAGAGGATATGTGGGACGGGCCCCATGAACTGCAAGCCACACTCTGGCGCAAGGCTTCAAATTTTCTGGGGCCTTGGCGCATTTTGGTGGTTCTTTTTTTTTCTTCCTCCGACTTTATTCGACATCAACACTTCGTCTCAATCTTCAAGTTATAGTCCTCAGGGCGAGCCAACGCAAGGAACCCTGATCTTTGACACCATCTTGTTAGTTCATCTACCCCAGCTTCGCTATTCCTCGCGACGCTACTTCGAGAGACCAACTACTGACCCGCGCTCCATCAGATACTTTTTCTCCCACCAAACCTTCAGTCTACTCTTTCACCATGTCTGAAAGTGCTGGTATGGATATCTCGTGTCTTCGGATCTATCTCTAGAGACTAATTTATCGACAGCCTGGCCCCTGGCCGATCAGAAGCTCGAGCAGGAGCTCCTCGATCTCGTCCAGTCTTCTCAGCGTACGTTCCTTCATCGTCGACGAAGCGAAAACCAACACTAACATACGTCGCGCAGATGCCCGTCAGCTGAAGAAGGGTGCCAAGTAAGTTTTTCCGGTTCAAATGGACATCAATTTCATCCGCCAACACTGACTTTTTAGCGAGGCCACCAAGACCCTGAACCGTGGTGTCTCCGAGATCGTCGTCCTCGCTGCCGACACTCAGCCCCTCGCTATTCTCCTCCACCTCCCTCTCCTTTGCGAGGACAAGAACGGTGAGCGCAATTGGACAGATGGCAGTTGAAGCGTGTTACTAACGAGATCTCGACAGTCCCCTACGTCTACGTCAGCAGCAAGATGCACCTTGGCCGTGCTTGCGGTGTCAGCCGTGCTGTCATCGCCGCCAGCATCACCAGCAACGACGCGAGCGAGCTTGCTGGCCAGATCCGGGCCATGCGCGACAAGGTCGAGCGCCTTGCCATCTAAGATACCCACCGAACGAGGAAAAAAAAAGATGGAATATTTCGTCGATGGGAGCCTCTTTGGCCTGCTGTTTGGACCTGGTTAATATTTGACAAGGCAGGCCGGAGGAGGAGGTTGAATGGGCGTTGAATGGGCGATCAAGGTCTCAGACAGTAATATCAGCAACTCTCATGACGAAACCAAGAAGCTCCTGCAACGATCCTCTCTCATGCGAACACCCTCATGCAAAGACACCCATCGAAGCTTGAGGGCAAGGCCAAATACGAAAACGAGGCCAAGTGGATGTAGCTCCCGTTCTCCAATTGCCAAATGCGAATGCGACGCCAGAATCTGGTGTGCGTGGGCCGCTTACTGGACAGTGTTGGTCGAGTTTCTCCACTGATGCGGTCATTAGGCGCCGCAGTCGCTACTAGATTTGCATCCATGCTTTTTTATGAACTGGTGATCGTTTGAGCTGCAGCTCGGCTCAGCTCAGCTCAGCTTTGGTTGTTGCTCTGTCTGCTCTGTCTGCTCCTTCCTGTCGTGACCGCTCTAAATTGACACTCCATTTCTCCCTCCTACACTCAACACTCATGAATATCACACCCAGCAGTTGACACGGGCTCCCCGCGCACAATGCCAGCCATCGCTCGCAAGATCCTCATCTGCGCAGCGATCGACGGGCTCATCATCCAACCTCTCTCCTCCAAAGGCCAACGTCCCTTCCAGCCCGTCCGCATCAAGTACGGCGATGCCACCGTCTCGCACGTCGCGCGCGAGCATGTCCCCGACGCCTCATCAAGGCCCGACTCATCCTTTGAGGCTTTCGGTGTGATTGGTATGCCATTGTGGCCCCCCGCGCTTACAGCCCTCGTCTATGACATGGCTGACGTCCACTACCATTTCTAGGCCTCATCACAGTCTCCAAGCTGAGCTATCTCATTACGATTACCCGCCGTCAGCAGGTCGCCCAGATCTGCGGTCATCCAATCTACGTCGTGACCGAAGTAGCCGTCACGCCATGCACCTCCAAGACGGGCGCCGACGAGTCCATCCGGAGGACCTCTAGCCATCTGTCCCGACAGGCTCGCGACTCTGGCGAGGAGAGCGACAGCAGCGAGGAAGAAGTCGAGCTGCCCTCGCGCACATCAGACGAAGTCGAAGACGCCGTCATCGAGGACGAGGATGCCCGGCCAGACTCTGCCAGGAGCCGTGTCGCCGAGGACGTCATCCGCAGGAGGGGCAGTTATGGGCGTTTCGCCCAGCGATGGTTCAGCCGCAGCGGCTGGACCATGGATCAGAAGAGGATCATGGGGTTGAGCAATTCCGCGAGCGTCCCGGAGATGGCCATCGTCGACACATCACCCAGCAAAACGCCAGACGAGGACCCGTTTAAAGGTCCGCTCAGCGAGCCAGAGCTTCTCCCAAAGTTGCTGAGGACTGTTCAAGTCCTCTTTGGCTCATCGCGGAGCTTCTACTTCTCGTACGACTTTGATCTCACGCGTTCCCTCGCCAAGAGATCCGTGTCACCCAGCAATGACACCCCCCTCCACACCCAGGCAGACAGCGTCTTCTTCTGGAATCGCCATCTCTTGCAGCCCTTTGTGTCTGCTGGGAACGATTCCCTGGCACTGCCTCTGATGCAGGGCTTCATTGGACAGAGGACCTTTGTCGTCGATAGCCAGCCTCCGCAGATGGACGACACGGGCAAGGATTCCGTCGAGCTCTCCAATCTCACGCCTTCAAAGTCGCAAACAGACACTCCTCCACTTGAGAGTTCCAGAGCCTCTATCGACCTTCGCTCATCAGAAAGGAGATATCTCATCACATTGATATCACGCAGATCTACGAAACGAGCTGGTCTGAGATATCTCCGCCGGGGCATAGATCAAGACGGCTTCGTCGCAAACATGGTTGAGACGGAGCAACTGCTATCCTCGCCTACATGGGATGCACCCTCGAATGTCTACTCTTTTCTGCAGATCAGGGGCAGCATCCCGCTCTTCTTCACCCAGTCTCCCTACTCTTTCAAGCCCGCACCCATTCAGCAGCACTCCGAGGAGGCCAACCGCGCCGCCTGCCGCAAGCACTTTGAGAGCCTTTCCAGGAATTACGGCCAACTGCAAGTAGTCAACCTTGTAGAGAAGCGCGGGGTCGAGGCGACCATTGGTTCGGCGTACCAGAGGAGCGTCGAAGAGATCAACAAAGAAGCGGGCGAGAGCAAGACGATACCCTTTGAGTGGTTCGATTTCCACGCCGCTTGCAGGGGCATGAAGTTTGAAAACGTGAACGTCTTGCTCCTCCAGCTGAGACAAAAGATTGAGAGCCTCGGAAGCACCGTCCAGAAGGAGGGCGAGCAGCTGGTCCAGCAGCAAGGTGTCCTCCGAACCAACTGCATGGACTGCCTCGATCGGACCAACGTCTGCCAGAGCTCGTTCGGGAAGCATATGCTCGAGGTCCAGCTCAAGGAGGAGGGGTTCGACATGAGCGCTCAGGTGGACCAGGAGACGGCCTGGTTCAACACCCTCTGGGCCGATAACGGCGATGCCGTATCTAAGCAGTATGCGTCGACGGCGGCCATGAAGGGCGACTATACGAGGACACGAAAGAGGGACTATCGCGGTGCCTTGAACGACTTGGGTCTCTCTCTTGCTAGATTTTACAGCGGGTATGTTGTTAATCCCTTGGCGGTGCCATCATCTTACTAACCAAGACAGAATGGTCAATGACTACTTTAGCCAGGCGGCAATAGACTTCCTCCTCGGCAACGTCACGGCCAAAATCTTTGAGGAGTTTGAGAGCGACATGATGACCAAGGACCCCGCCGTGTCCGTCATTAAGATGAGGCAACTGGCGGTTGAGCTGTGCCAGAAGAGGGTGATAGCCGACGAGAAGGAGGAGTTCCACGGGGGATGGGTGCTCCTGAGCCCCAACACGCCCGACACCATCAAATCCCTGCCGCTGGAGGAGGTCGTCCTCTTGCTGACGGATGCCGCCCTCTATCTATGCCGCTTCGACTGGAAGTCGGACAAGGTGTCCTCGTTTGAGCGCGTCCAGCTCGGCAACATCACGGGCATCAAGTACGGCACGTACATCACCTCGACCATCTCTCTTTCTCACATCGACGAGACCAAGAACGCTGGCTTTGTGGTGTCTTACAACCCAGGCAAGAGTGATTTTCGACGCACTAACACCCGAACCTTTTCAAGCCGTGGCGACATTGCCGGCAAGGAGAACCCCTCTGGACAAAAAGATGCCAGCATTCCCGCCAGCTTGGCCAACCTGCTCTCTAGCAAGCCATCGTCAACATCCGGTGTGCGCCAGCTCGTCTTTAAAGCGACGTACGCAGACTCTTCCGTGGCCGTCCTCGGGGACGATGGGCCGCGGCAGGCAGAAACGCAGCAGGTCTCCACCATCTGCGCCGAGATTGAGAGGCTGGCGCTGGAGCGACAGCTGGAGCGTCCAGGCGAAGAGCCCAAGAGTCTGGTCGAGGCCGGGGACATTATTTCTTTGGAGGAGGCGAAAAAGAACACGGGGTTGCTGGAGCAGCTGGGGCACTCACTCAAGAAGATGGTATGGGCATGAAAAACATTCCCATCTAGAAACGACATAGACGACAGACCTTAGATACCATGATCTTTTTGCAACATAATAATAGGATTGAATCAGGATGACTTTTCAAGGCGGTACAAGTGTATCTGATACCGCATGTTTTCGAGAGGGATTGGATATGATAGGCCTTCCAGAAGTCGAAACCAGATGGAATCGTCGGACTGCAGCTTTTCCCAAGAGTAGCCCGGCGTCTCGGTCTCGAGAAGAGTACGGTCGAGCAGCCACTGCATAGGGTACCGCTTCTTCTCTTTGCCCACGGCCGCTTCTGAGTAGCTCCCAGGGCTATCCACCACGAGAACCAAGCTCCCCGGCGCGAGGGCTTGTCCGAGGTTCTTGAGAAACTTGGTCGTCTTGCCGATGCCCCCATCCGTGTACAACTCGTTGAGAGTAAATAGCAGGGTCAACACGATGGGCACCTCGCCACCAGCGCACCGAGCCGTGAGCGAGTCGACATCAAGGTCCAAGACGTCCTCCTGCACCACTTCGACAGAGAGCTGACCCGGCTCAAGAAGCGCACGGTTGGCGGCGCGCACGGCGGCCGACGCGTAGTTTGAGATGGGGGGCGGGGAGTTGATGCTGGATTCGAGCGATGAGATGACGGTGGCCCAGGGAGCCGGGTCAAGGAGCGTCAGATGACCGCTGCCCGGGGTGGATTGGAGGTAGGACGCAAAGGCGAGGTGCTCAGCTGCACACCCTCCGACGGAGAGCATCCTCAGTCGAGAAGGTTCGGGTTTGGAAGTATCTGGTCCTCCTTCAGCAGACAATGCCTCTCCCGGGTCTGTAGCGTTGTCCAGGGCATCTGGATCCCGTGTCAAGCCCGCTTGGGCATCCGAGTCCAGATCCTTGCCATTGGAGATCCCCTCTTCAGAGGCCAGAATCCCATCTAGGTGTTCCTTGATGCTGAGGAAAACAGTAGTATAGCATAGTGTCCGTGTAGGACTCCACCTCGCAGCATACGCCTCAAGATAGTCCTCCCTCCCAAAAGCAGCAGCAAAGTCGCGATTAAACAGCGCCTGCTTCACCTCCTGCAGCAGACCCGGGAAGTTGTCTGACGTGAGGACCGAGTCGAAGGCATTGGCGAAGACGTCGAGCAGGCGCTGCTGCTCCGTCTGGCTCTGTAGTGGTGGTGGTGGTGGTGGTGAAGCTTCTTGGGTTTGCGCGGGGGCGGCGGCCGCCTTCTTGTTACTCTGCTTTGGAGGGTGAGCCTTTCTGGAGAAGCCCGTCTTCTTGCCCATTTCTTTATCTGGAAATGGCAACGGTCTAGCTTGTCAGCCAAGACGTGTCAGCGGGCGCAGATATCCAAAGAGTTGATTGTCGTCGTCGTCGTGTTGGCGGTGGTGGTGGTTTGCAAATTCTATTGGAAAAGAAAAAGCGGGTGCGTCGGCGAAACCCCCACTCCGACCGAAGCTTCCTCCTACCGGCCATTCTCTCGGTGAAGACCTCGGACGTGTCGTGACTGTCGCCATGTAAGTCAGCGGCTCAAGCCAAGATAACCAAGATTCGTCTGCTGAGCGTGGCATCACGTCTCGGTTGGTTGTCATGACCGCCAGGCGGCCGCCGCAGGTTTGCTAAGGTTTTCGGGGCAGACGGGCAGATACATATGTATCATATCATTCATCAGCCGTTACCATATTCTTGATAACCGCTTACACAGACAGTCCGTCCATCCTTTACCGTCTTGGGCTGGGCAATCCAGTGCATTTCCGCCGACATGCCGAGTGCAACCACACCTCGATGCTCGTCAAGGTGCTTGCTCGCACGTCTTTGACGCACGCAGCCCATCGCACTCGGCCCTCCTCTCCGACTATCGCTCCCTCCTCCTCCTGCTCCTCCCTCTTCCCTCTCTCTGCGGTGTGCTGTCACCGAGACGGCCAATTACCTATCTGGATTGGTGTGGATGCATCGTGAGGTTGTCCAGCAGCCGGTCCAACCAGGGGCTCGGGTCGTTTTTATCCAGCGGGCCTTTGGGTCCTTCTGCTGCTGTCAAAGGTCGGTCCGCATCGCATCAATCGCGCAGGTGAAGCCACAGGGCACCGGAGTGGTGTCCGACTCGGCCACGGGAGACGGAGTTGCCCCTCTTGAAGCCCCCGCGGGGGCCCGCCAGCCAGTTCAACCTCCATCCGGGCCATCCTTTTCTGCCTGTTCACCCTCCTTCCGGTTAATTTGGTGAGAAGGGCTCTGCAGTCTCAGAATGAGCGAAATATGTACTCGCTACTGAGCCTGGCGTGGAGAATTTCTCCAGTTAGTGCGTTTGGCAAACCAGGACTTGGACGAGAATACGGCGGGAAAAAAGCCGCAAAAGGAGTTTTAAAAACTACCCAAGCACGCGGCAAGATCATCAGAATCTGGACATACGGAAGGCTCACTCGAGTAATGATGGAGTGGCCAACCGACGTCACAGAGGTGAGGGTTCCTCGCAGCCAAGTGCCGCCGTTGCCCTCCTCCTCGGTCGAGACTCCACAGGGGCAGCGAACCGATCAACGAGGGCGCTGGGAATTGGGAGGGATTGCGTCAAGAGGCAGGCACCTGCAGGTTAATCTCGAGCACGCAGCAGCTCGGTCAGCCGTGAATGGACTCTACGGGATCTGGACTGGAACATCCAGACATCCAGCATCTTGAGAGGCGTCGAGGGGGGGCCCAAGTCGCAGCGAGGAGGGGCTCCCAGCGTCACTGGTGTCCAGGACGGCCCCCACCGGGACCCCACTCGGCGCCTCGCCGGGCCATTGACCTTGCCCCCCCCGCGGCGAGGGCGGCGAGAGCGACGATGGAGCTCTGTGCCCGTGTGTGTGTGTGTGTGTGCTGTTTTTGGTGAGCTCGGATCTGAGTTATGAGTGGGCGAGGTGAAGTGGTGAGCCAGTCCTGTAAGCTGGGTGGCCTGCCCTTTTTGGGGTGGCGGACAACCTTGACCGGACTTGTACCTGCCCGCTGGCGCTGGCGGCCCTGAAGGACGCACGCTGCATGGCGCCGAAGTGGCCCTGGAGCTTGGGTGGTTCTCGGGTTGCCAGGGGCCAGCTCCATGCCCGCCACCATGGACGAGTTGAGACCTGGAGGGGAGAGTCGATACCTACCGCAGCTACCATCTGGATGATGAGAAATCTTGTTGTTCCCCCAACGTCAAGGTAGGTACCTCGATTCAGACTGTACCTACCTGGGCATGTACCTCGTCTCAGCCAATGCCAGCCCATTCTCGAGGCGATGATGGCCTGCGGGATACCGCCCGGCCGACCATTTTTTTTGAGACTGGGAAAACTGGAGACCGCTAAATACATGACACGACCCCTCCAGTAAACGTCAGACTTGTTCCGTTCATCTCCCCGTCATTCGACCTTTTTCTTCCCTTGTTCCTCTTCCTCCTTCTCCTCCTCTTCTTTCTCCTCCTTCATAGAACCAGTCTCTCAAACATCCGGCAAAATGGGTTACGGCGAGATCGATACAAAGGCCATCAACACCATCCGCACCCTCGCGGTAAGCTTTTCCCTCTTCCCCTCCAGCTCTTGTTGTGCATTGGATTTTACCCCGCCACGCCTGCCCCGCCATTCACCTTTGGATGGGGGGACGCGCAGAGAAATGTGGTGAGAGAGACAGTGTCACAACCCATCGCAAGAGGGCGTCACCGCCTCATCGCTTTTGTTGCTTCGCTGCCTCTCACCTCATCATCTTCAGTTTGAGCGTGGTAGCTCCGAGGCTCTCACAATGAGCGAGCAGCAGACAGAGGACAATGTGAACTGACAAGCTCTCAACAGGTTGATGCGACCTTCCACAGCAACTCGGGACACCCTGGTGCTCCCATGTGAGTTTTCCCATCCTCCGCTTCGTCGTCGATGAGCTCCTACAACAAAATACATGAATACTGACTCTCTCATGAAGGGGCATGGCCCCTGTTGCCCACGTCCTCTTCAACAAGTTCATGAGCTTCAACCCCAAGAACCCTGACTGGTTGAACCGTGACCGCTTCGTCCTCTCGTAAGTCTTTTACCCGGCGGCCGACGCCACAAACTCATCCGAGGAGAGACAAAAATTGACAATTTTCCTTGCCAGCAACGGCCACGGCTGCATGCTTCAATATGCCGTCCTCCACCTCTTTGGCTATGACCTCACCATTGATGACCTCAAGGCCTTCCGAGTACGTGATTCCGTCGTCTTTCCCCGCCATTACATGCTTACCGTTGCCATAGTCGGTCGACAGCCGGACTCCCGGTCACCCCGAGGCCCATGACACCCCCGGTATTGAGGTCACCACTGGCCCTCTTGGCCAGGGTATCTCCAACGCCGTTGGTCTGGCCATTGCTCAGGCTCACACCGGAGCTACCTTCAACAAGCCCGGTTTCGACCTCATCAACAACTACACCTACTGCTTCCTCGGCGATGGCTGCTTGATGGAGGGTATCTCCAGCGAGGCCTGCTCTCTCGCCGGTCACCTCCAGCTCGGTAACCTGATCGCCATCTGGGACGACAACAAGATCACCATTGACGGTGACACTGCCGTCGCCTTCACTGAGGATGTCCCCAAGCGATACGAGGCCTACGGCTGGCAGGTCCTCACCGTCGAGGACGGTGACCACGACCTTGCGTCCATTGAGGCTGCCATCAAGGAGGCCAAGGCCGCCACTGACAAGCCCACCCTGATCCAGCTCAAGACCACCATTGGTTTCGGTTCCCTGAAGCAGGGCACCCATGGTGTCCACGGCTCTCCCCTCAAGGCCGACGACATCAAGCAGCTCAAGGAGAAGTTCGGCTTCAACCCCGAGGAGAGCTTCGTCGTTCCCCAGGAGGTCTACGACCTCTACGGCAAGCACTCCTCCGAGGGTGCTGCCGCTGAGCAGGAGTGGAACCAGCTCCTCTCCAAGTACGCGGAGCAGTTCCCCACCGAGCACGCTGATCTCGTGCGACGACAGACTGGCGACCTCCCCGAGGGCTGGGAGAAGAACCTCCCCGTCTACAGCCCCTCCGACCCCGCCATCGCCTCGCGAAAGCTGTCCGAGACTGTCCTCAGCAAGATCGAGGGTGTCATTCCCGAGCTGTTCGGTGGTTCCGCCGATCTGACTGGCTCCAACCTGACCCGATGGAAGGAGGCTGTCGACTTCCAGCCCAAGTCTACTGGTCTCGGCGACTACTCCGGCCGATACGTCCGATATGGAGTCCGTGAGCACGCTATGGGCGCCATCCTCAACGGTCTCGCTGCCTACGGCACCATCCTTCCATACTCCGGTACCTTCTTGAACTTCGTCTCGTACGCTGCTGGTGCCGTCCGTCTGTCGGCCCTGTCCCGCATCCGCACCATCTGGGTCGCCACCCACGACTCTATCGGTCTCGGTGAGGACGGCCCTACTCACCAGCCTATTGAGACTCTTGCCCACTTCCGTGCTCTCCCCAACACTCTCGTCTGGCGCCCTGCCGACGGTAACGAGACCAGCGGTGCTTACTATGTCGCCCTGACTGCCAAGCACACCCCCAGCATCATTGCTCTGTCTCGCCAGAACCTTCCCCAGCTCGAGGGCTCGACCATCGAGAAGGCCGCCAAGGGTGGTTACGTCTTGCACGAGGTCGAGGGTGCCGACGTCACCCTCGTCGCCACTGGTTCCGAGGTTGGCATTGCTGTCGATGCCGTCAAGGTCCTCCAGGAGAACCACAACCTCAAGGCTCGTGTCGTCTCCCTGCCCTGCTTCGAGGCCTTTGATCTCCAGGACCAGGAGTACCGCCTGTCCGTCCTTCCCGATGGCATCCCCTCGCTGTCCATTGAGGTGATGAGCACCATGGGCTGGGAGCGCTACACCCACGAGCAGTTCGGCATCAACCGATTCGGTGCCTCTGGTGCCTACAAGGATGTCTACAAGGCAAGTTATCCCCTACCCCTGGCCGACTTAAGCTTGGGCCAGTCAGTTCCCCGGATTGTGATCCCCACAGAGTCCCTGGCTAACCCCGACTACAGAAGTTCGAGTTCACCCCCGAGGGTATCGCTAAGCGTGCCGTCGCGACCGTCGACTTCTGGAAGGATGTCCCCAACATCCGATCCCCCCTCAACCGCGCGTTCAAGCAGATCATCTAGATTCAAGACGAACAAGGCAAAGAGGAAAATAAGAACAAGAATAAGAACAAGAGTGAAAAGCTCGGGACGGGCCGACCCCGGGCAGAATGATTATGCAAGTGATGACGACGGGCTTTGGAGCAAGGTTTTATGGGCTACGTATCGTATCGGTAAATTAGACGTCTCGCGAGATGAATTCAAATCTTTTAGAACAAGTAACTGTGCTGTATCTGTATTTACTGTATCTGTCTGGTACACATGTCTGCCATGTGATCGATTCCGTTGATTCCATGATTCCATGACATGGCAAAAACAGAGTTTGATGGGTCTGGTCTGTCTGAGACCAAACACCACCATCCACGCCGGTCCATGTGCGTGCAATCTCTGAGGTATCTCGCTCAGCAACATGCTCGCTTCATAAACCCAAATACTCATGGCTCGCCTCTTAGAAGGATGACGGCTCGAGCTGGATGGTAAACGCCCATGTCACCAACATTTTTCACACACACACACACACTCTCTCTCTCTCTCTCGCCTGCTTTCATGTTCCCATCATGTTCCCCCGTGGTATCGCATTTGTATTGCATCGCTTCGTAATCGTGGTCTTGGTCGTGGCGCATTTTCGGCGAAGGCGTCCCTAGCATGGCTGCAGAGAATCGCGTCATTCGGGCCCGTCCTCATGTGCGCGATCTTGACTCTCAGCCACCCACTCCTTCTGGAACTCCCTGCCCACGCGCTCCAGCCTCGCAGAGGCGCGGCGGGCTTCTCTCGCCTCGTCGGCGGATCCCGCGACGACGACACCGACGAGCAGCGGCGCCGCGTCCTCGGAGCGCGGGTCGTCCTTTGCCGGCAGGGGTTCGGAGCGTGGTTCGGGGCCGTGGCTGGAGCCGGGCGCTGAACCAGGACGGCTCGACGAGCTGGCGGCTGGTGTTGCTGCTGCTGGTGCTGCTGCTGCGTTGTTGTTGCTCCCGACGCTGCTGGCTTCGGCGATATCGCGAGGGTCGAGGTAGGAGTGGAGGACGACGGGCCCGCGCTCCGGGTACTCGACCATGAGACGCTGAGGACGACCGAGGCCAAGGCGCTGGGCGGCCGTCTGGGAGGAGAGGGCGCTCGAAGTGAGGGAGGTGAGAGACTCGAGGTGGGATTGCGACGAGGCCGAGGTGATGAGCGGGGTGAGGGTGACGTCGGAGAGGTGGAGGGAGAGGGTGGGGTGTTGCGAGGGGAGGCTGGCCATGATGGCGGGTGCTGCGGCCAGCGAGGCTATCTCGGACGGTCGTATGAGGATGTTGTTTCTGGTGGTGAACGGGTCGAGCAGCAGGTGAGGAGGGCCGGGAGAGGGAATTGGCGCAGAGGGAGAGGGGTATATGGCGTTGCAGTAGCAGAGACGGACGGTGGTGGTGGTGGTGGTGGT
>JABFEX010001554.1:0-11034 GCA_013623515.1 Fusarium illudens | reverse complement strand
ACTGCGCCGATAGATAGTTACTTGGACGGCTTGGGGTTCGGTGTTTGACATTTTGTTTGTAGATGTGAGCTTTGGAGGGTGGTTGATGGGATGTGGGTGAAGGATTGAGTTGAGTTCAACAGGGGACTAGGTTTATATAGCCCATTCTCTGTAATCGTATGTGAGCTATCACATACGATTACAGCCTGTAGCCGAGGTCGGATATGCTTGCTAGTAGTCTTCAAGTTGACATAGTCATGTGCCATGTGTTGATAGGAACTTGTCTTGGTGCAGTAAGCTAACAGTCAGTCAGTCACGTTCGATATTGTCTGGCTGTCTCTTCCTCGGCATTTCACCATCGAGCGGTATCGGATTGGAGTCATGAAGTTTGTAAAAGATGGATTAATAATGCAAAGCATGAGGTCTTGGGACAGATATTAGTGATGGACGTCTGTTTTGATGCCGGACATTGTGGCCTTTCAACTCATATGTCTGAGCCTTGCACGTCAAGTAGAAAACACAGCTCATAACACCACCTCATCAAACTCTCCATCATCTCTTCTTGATAATAAATACCTACCTTCATCGTGAGGCACTTATACCCCGCGCCGGGGGGTGTGGTCGGTTATGTTCGGGTCGGGTAGATCGGACCTTGCTCACCGTGTCCCAAAACGGAAGATGCATGCTTGCTTGGCGGTCCTTATTTCTACTACAGCGAACGCACGGGGGATGATTGTGCTCCATTCATTCTCAAGAGAGTGTGGGGAGTAAATGCCAAGTTCTGGGATGTCTCTGGAGGGGCTGGGTCTGTTGCGTCTTGAGGTTTTGTTGTAAGCCATGGTCTATGGATGAACTCACCAACAGCTCGCGGTATCGATGGGCCTTTGTCATTTGCTGTAGTGTAATGTTCTATCTAGTTATTAGATGGATTCGTTTGATGCAGCCTCGGAATTTCCCCCAAATTTATTGGCCTGATGTTTGATGCTTTACCAATATGGCAATATCCCAAGCGTTTGTATGGTTCGCCGGCACCAAGCACACTTCCCTCTTGCATGCTCAGGTTTTCATCAATCTACCTTCCCCGTCGCATCTGTTTTTGCCTCCAAATACTGAATTATCTATGCCTCGTATCAACCTGGCCGACTTGAATTGATACCGGCTGCAAGCAATTCCGCGCCACTGCTTGATCTCGCCGGTGACTCACTGTCAAACGAAACCATTGTGATTAAAAGCGGTTCGTCACTTCTACTCCTCCTGCTTATCTCCTCTCCTCCAGCATCACGTATCGATCTTGACTCCAACTCTCTGTCTCTATGAGAAGTACCTGAACCAACAAAACACTAATTCAACTCAAGATGGCAACTCCTACCTTTGTTCTCGAGTACACACCACTCAATTCGATCCGCTTCCTTCCCTCCGACACCTACCTCCTCCACGCCACCAACTGCCTCGCACAATGGGGAGCTGGCATCGCGGCTGAGATCGCCGCCGTCTTTCCTGCCGCATGCAGAGAGTACAAGAGGTTCTGCAACGCCGCCAAGACCAACCCGACAGATCGATGGCCGCCCAGAAGCATCACCGGGCGCTGCCTCATCATCCCCCCTCAGCAGACGGACGTGGACGCTGGCGCTCCGAGCGTGCACATCATCTGCCTCTTCACCAGCTACGGCTATGGCAAACCGAGCCCTGCGACTGGAAAGCCCGGGAGGGACAACGTGGCGGGGATCCTGGCGCAGACCGAGAGCGCTCTCAAGGACATGCGGGTGCAGCTGCCCGTCGAGGCTGGGATGATCATCTACTCGCCCATGTTCAACTCTGGCGCTTTCCGCGTCCCGTGGGAGAGCACGGCTGATCTGATTGAGAGGGAGTTTGCGGACTGGGATGGCAGTTGGCTGGTTATGGCGCCGCCGTGAAATTGAGGACATCTGGAGAATGGATTCTGTCAAGCAGAACAATTTCAAAGCCTGTATCTATGAAACGTCATGATATTGCGAGGTTGCCCTGGCATGTTTCAGATCGGGGACAAGGATATTGACCCAACCTCTCACATTGACCGCTCAAGCCACCTCTCATGATTCTTGATTTTGACATCTGCATCATTCTGTTGTGTCAGCTCCATTTCTGACCCAAGCCACCAAGCTCAAGTGCATCATCTACACCATCGGCATCCAAGTGTAGAGCGTTTACACGATAGCTTCTAGTTTGCTCTCATCTCGGACAGAGCATGTCATTCGATCCTCAACAAGAATGCCTCTTGGTAACGCGCTTACCACGTGAGCTCCGAGATGCCATCTACCTTGAGCTTTGGCGGACCTGTGGCCTACGACAACACATCTTCTGGCATGGCCACCCTGCTGATCCAGAAAACTGGCACTATTGTCGATGGAAATGCACCACAAATTTCGATGTCCAGGATAAGCTGCAAGAGGATCTCGAGCTCCTGCGTATTCAGGAGAATATTTCTTTTGGGCAGCCCATCTGCAGTAAGCACTATGAGATGCGTCTCATCTCGCCGTGGCTTAATCACTGGGCATGCGGTGAGCTCTGTGAGAGAGTCTATGGCCAAAATGTCATCCAGGGAGCATCGACTGGACGATATCATTGCTGGAAGGATACCCAGCGTCCCGTTATGGATACCATGGCTAAAAGCCCATATCTCCCTATGCTCCTCACATGTAAACTCATGTGCGTATATCGAGTCAGAAATACACCAATCACTAACTCCAAAAACAGATATGAGGAGTGTCTCAAGTCCATCTTCGAGTCAATCACCTTCATATTCACCGACCTGCATACCTGGCAATCCTTCATCGGCTTCTGTGACCAAGATGCTCGCATGAGGACATGGCCCAAAGTCGACCTTCAACCACCCGCGTTCCCAAGGTATTGCAAGCACTTGGAACTATCAATGACTCCATTCTTTCCCTGCTTGCTCACCTGTTCATCACCAACCCGAACGCCCCAGATAGACCGTCCCCACGATCCATATGACTTTCACTGGCTACGGCTCGACCTGTTCCAAAATCTCCGGAGCATCAAGATATGGGTGACGGCTCGGTCTACAAAGGTTCTCAAAGGACCAAATGGAAGGGGCAATCATCCAGATTTTACAAGGATTACTGATCTAGACATTGACGAGCTGAGACAAGTCTTGTCTTGCTTTTCTGGCGTCAATGAGCTTGTTCTCAGCAGTCCCCTGAGCAACGACATTGGGCCCGAGGATGGCCAAGTCGAAGGTATCACGACACGCCCGCGCCATAGAGTATGGAAAAGAGGCACTGGAGATTTCTTCCATCCTCGCCTTTCTCCCAACTTTTCACGGAGGAGCCTCAATGGTCTCATTTTTACGTGCATACCCAGGTACCTTGATCCCTTTTCTTGGATTTGCTTTTTTCTAAACGCCCTGTTGCAGGACAATTTTGCTCCCTCTGAATTACGACGACACCCCTGTCAACATTGCGCTCCCATACTGGCACGAGTTGTTTGATCCCATGGACGATCCTGCTCCTGGAGAAGCTGCACTCAGGGGTCCTGAACCGCCTCCGGTTGTCAAACGCCGAACCAAGCTCCTCCGGTGGATGTTACGCAAGATGAAGCCGTTAGCTGCGAGAATTACAAAGATGTTGCCTCGGAAAAGGCGAACGGTTGAACCGGAATTCCGCCGTTGAGTTAACCGCCTAGGCATTTCTCAGCTGAACCTCGAGGTTGCAATCCGCCCCATGTTGAACCAATGGGGAGGGTAATGATCAGCCGAAATCCTATTCACCCTTGTTAGTAGGAGTAGGGGGTGATTTGAGAGCGCATTTCGAAATCAGGCTCTGCCACTGCTTACCGCCCGCATCCTTCGCGTCTTACCAGAGACAAATTGAGCAATAATTAAGGAGAGATGACCTTTGTTCTTACTAGACTGTAATGAACAGTTGGCATGGACATAATCCCAGAGCCTCGTGATGCTCTCCCCGAGATCCTGGTTCCCCTCGCTGAACCCATACTTCCCTACGATGGCGCCGACTTTTCCACCTTTGGAGAGAGATTAGGACTCACCCTCGATAAGGCTGAGGCGACGACTCTGGAGAAAACGGCATCAATCCTTCAGTCATGGCTCTTTTTTGGGCTGTTGTCGAGATCTTTACAGGATGAGTTCCGCATGGACGACTTCATCATCGGCTCTACACAGGACCGCTTCCTCAGCCTCAAGAATCTGCCGTCTCACATAGACTTTGAGGATGATACTTTCCGGGATCAACTGCTTGATGATTGCATGGACGCGGCGAGACTTATTCGACGTATGGACGCACTGGGACGCCTCGATAGCTCTCCGGCTGGAGAGACCGGGCTGGCGGTGCTCGTGCTGGCCAAGTCTCTCATGACGATTGGCTTCAGGCCCTCGCGTCAGGCTTCTTGCACATTTAAGTGGTCCTCTACGTTCTTACAGAAGCACATGGAGCAACTCGGGTGGTGTCCTCAGCAGGTTGCGTGGATCATTGTTTCGTGCGACCCCATCTCGGCCTGTTTCTTGGCTCGTCTGCGGCGGCCGTCGTCGGTTTCTCACAGCAAGTGCACTGAGGATTCCTGCGTGGCGAATAATGTTCAACTGGATTCCAATTACCGGCAGAGGCATGTTCGAGATGGCTGTACCTGCAGTTCACTCTCCGTGGATGCGGTCAAGGTCAAGGACATTATCAGGCAAGGCCATATTCCGTTGGTCTCTGTTGAGAGAGACTCCAGGGGCCAAGCTAGTCTTGAGGTCTCCAGTGCTACTGCAAGCAGTGCGTACGCTGCTATCTCGCATGTTTGGTCTGATGGTCTTGGAAATCCCACGGCAAACGCCATACCACAGTGTCAAGCCGAGATGATCTCCAACTCTCTGTCAAGGATTTCCCAGCATGACAAGTCCCCAGAAGAGTGTCTCATCTACGGCGTACGAGCCGAGTCGAATCATGGCTCGTCACAGGCTGGAGGGTCTTTTCTAAGAAGAGATTGGAAGGCTTGGTTCGAAACAGCCCCTGTCACCCAGTTCTGGCTGGACACCTTGTGCATCCCCGTTTCTACCCCTGGCGATTCCCCAAACACCAAGGCAGACGTGGATAGCCTCAAACTCTTGGCCATCAACCAGATGGGCCAGATCTACGCAGCGGCATCTCAGATACTGGTTCTGGACTCGGAGCTGCAGCAGTTTGGCTCTGGGGCATTGGATCAGATTACTCACATCGAGCTGCTGGCTCGTCTTGTAAGCTGTGCTTGGATGCGACGGTGCTGGACTCTACAAGAAGGTGCTTTGGCAAACAAGATCACCTTTCAGTCTGCCGTAGGTCCCATGACGCCCTTTTTACCGCCTCGACTGTCAGAAGAGACGGTGGCCTTTAGCGTGCTTCCAGGACCATTCATCTACCTCCGGTTTTATCAGCTGTATAAATGGTGGGTGGTACACGACAAGTCCGTCCGAGACCGCGAGCTTGGTCCTATTCAGGCGCACCTACGGTACCGTTTCCAAGAGATCCTACACAACGTCACCAGCACGCATAACCGCAGCAGATTCTTCGGACAGGCCACTCCAGTCAGTCAGCTCGAGGTGTTTTCCGCAGTCTGGAATCAACTAGCTTATCGAAACACGACAAAGAAGGAAGACTTGCCCGCCATCTTCTCCAACCTCCTTGACATCAACGTCTGGAAGATTCTGCAGCACCGCCCCGAGGACAGGATGAAGGCTCTGCTCAAGGGAACCGACGCTCTGCCTATTGACTTGCTGTTCAACACTGGGCCGCGGGCGCTTTCTGGGAAGGACTGTTTGGATCGCTGGGTTCCCAGTCAGCCGAGTAGGACGAGTATGAGGTCTCCTCGGTCGATCGGAGATCGTGACCCGGATCCTATTCAAGAATTCTTTGACGACTATGTAGAGGATTCCCTGCGCTGGACGGAATCTGGGGACCTGGAACTCTCGCCGCGGAATTCGAAGGAGCTGTTGGCGCTCGTGTTGGAGGGCGAAGAAAGGAGGGATACGTCTTGTCTGGTCTTCGTGACATATATCGACATGCATCTCTCGGGCGAAGTGACCCCATTTCTGGTCCGTCTTCATTGCCCAGAGGTGGATGAGCTAAAAAGAGATGACTCTCACAAAGAAGCGTTAATCCTCGACATCAGAGACCCTTCTGGCGGTGGTGGTTGTCTTGTACGGCTCACTGACATCGGGGATTCTGAGGAACATGAGCTAGTTGGGCGCCATGATTGCCCTTTGACTTGGGAGAGCGCTTCTCAGGACGACTTGGCAACCTATCCTACCGTATCTTCCGTCGAAGCTGGGAATCCCTTCAAACTCACCATACGCTGTGGTTAGTTCCCCGTCTTCCCATCATCCTTCGACTACTGACCAGAGCAGAGGCCGGACCCGTGATGAAGGGACCCACCAAAAGACCTCTCCACGGTCACCTCATAGGGACAACAAAGTTCGCAGGGACGATTCTGATGGGCATAATGAAGCTCTTCTGGGTGGCGAGTTTCATTGTGCGCATCATCATCGAGGTCCGGCTGGGGTGGTCGAATCTATCGCCGCTTGGGAGAGCAGCCACCATGACATTTGTCTTTGAATCCAGTGGTGCCTTCACAATCTTGATTCCAACCGCATTGCCTCAGATTCTCTTCATCGTTGATAGGATACAGACAGCTGGGTCTCTCTCTTCGTTGGACATTGCATATCTTGTGCTTAGACTGCTGGGGCACTCGTGGCTGCACTCTTGCGTGGTGTGGTTCCTCGGCGAACTGACGAAGCCCAGGATTTACAAGATGTGGCTCGACTCTTTTAATCCCAACTGGCCTGAGAATGCTACATGGGAGTGGAAGATGAGTGTTTGGATCGGGAATAAGGGGTACGAGGTCATGAAGCGCTGGTACGATTCATCATATGACGTACAATATGACTAGGATTCGGGTGGTTGCTGTCAAGTTTATACTCAGAGTGAAGACTTAGAGTCGACGTTTGTTCTGACTCCTCTTGGACAAGGTATAGGTGGTATGCCTAATAGTGCGATGATTTGCGGCTCTGTCTCGAACGGTGTGGCTTTCCCATGGCGCTTGGCTCTGTCTGCAAGAAGTTTCTTGATAAATAGTTCTTTAAAGTGGAAAGAAAAGAATCTTTACTATTAAATACTGCTATAATTATACTCCAATTACTCGGCGGTGAAGGTTAAGGGTTAAAGCACATGCGGTGCTCTTCGAGAAAGTGATGCTGTGCTCTAGAAAGACTTGAGAGCTCTCATCCTCGCATGCAAAGCCTTCTTAACGATGGTTGCTTCACTTGCCACTTCATATACATGTGGCAGGCCAGGCCAGAGGTGAAGTTCAACCTCGATATTCTCGGCAGCAATACGGCTGGCATAGGAGAGGTCCTCGGCGCGGAAAAGATCTAGACCACCAACTTCGATATAGGTGGACGGCAGATCTCGTAGATCTTTGGCGCGGCCGGGTGCTGCGTAGATAGAGACGTCGGCGTCCTCTTTGCCAGCCTTGTCGCCCAGCAGAGCAGCCCATGCCAGCTTGTTATCGCCACTCTTCCAGATGAGAAACGGTTCAAGAGGTGATCCATCGGGAAGCTTGGTCCGATCGTCAAGCATGGGATAAACGAGGATCTGCTTGGCGAGTGGCGGGCTGAGGCACTGGTCGCGTGCCATTAGCGCTACGCCAGCTGCAAGCCCACCGCCAGCTGAGTCGCCCATGACGGCAACTCGCTTGGGATCAATGTTCAATTCGGCAGCGTGGCTCAAGATATACTTTAAGCCGGCAAATACATCTTCGGTGGGAGTGGGAGCTGGATCCTCCGGGGCGAGACGATAATCGACGGCGAAGAAGGTGATGCCCGTATCGGCAACGTAGCGCGCGATCTGAGGGGCGTAGACGTCGACGTCGCAGGATATACCGCCGCCGCCGTGGGCGAAGACAACAGCAGGTCCAGGTTTAGACGCCTTTGTGATTTTCTTGCTGGTAAAGCGATGTAGGGTGATGGTGGTGTTGTCGAGGCTTTTGTACTCAATCTTGGTCTCGGTGATACCCGCGGGAGTTGGGAGGATGCGAATGATGTTGTACAGAGCAGCTTCGGTGAAGTTGCGCAGCTCGAACACGTCTTTGAAGGTGTCGGGACGTTGTGACGGGGGAAGTACCGAGACGGCTGCGAGGTATTCAGGGTCGTAACGCAGGGTGGCCGTCACGGCGGAGCAGCAGAGTGCCTGAAGCACTGCAAGGGTTTGGAGTCTCATGGTGAAGAATATGCAGAGTCTGTAGGTAAGGGAGAGATGGAGAGTGAGTGTTTGCGTAACGTGTGTCTGTGAAAGAATAGGAGAGGAGAAGACAGCATGGCCTTTTGACGTTGTCTCACTCAAACTGAGACAACCAACTGAGACAACCCCAATAAGTCCTCGACAAAGGGGGAATCAAGGAAGTCGTCCTGTTCAGCAACTAACTACATACGGATGCTCAGTATCCTGTAGTTATTCCCTGCCTCTTGTTTATAAAATGGCGTGGGCCCTTGTCTCTGGGCAAACTTTAACTCTATCATAGGAAGGTGGCTACTCAGATATAGGCCTAGGTCTATATGCAGGTGATCAGAAATGGCATCATTTAGCTCATCGGTTTGCCGCTGAAGCACGTGTACGAAGGAAAGATGTTGAATATCCCATCTCATCTTGGTGTTGATGGGAATGTGAATTGCTCATCACTGCATTGGTGTTGAACCAAATGCACGCAGCCCACATTGGAAGTGTTGGATTTTCAAGACTGGCTCGGGAATCATTCTATTCCTTGCACAAGCCAAGTCGAAAGAGGCCATTTTCTTTCGGGGAGCTGCTTTCCGCGCCAGATTAGACGTACGCTTCCTCCTGGGAAACGGTGTCATGGTGCATCGAGGTCAATATTAACAAGAGTTTTAATTATGATTCATAGCATGATCACTAGCCTTTCTAGAGCCCCCTAGCTCCATCCTTCTTTGCCATGGTCTGAAAAGTGTCGGTTTCGACTCTAATGCCTTGGTCAGGCACATCTCGAACCACAGCTGGCGCAACAGCGGCGCCGCAAGTTGACCACAGACCGACCAGGTCTTCATCTGATCTGTGTCTACTATACCCAGCCCCATCGCTACTGTACTGGCCCTGCATCTCAAAGGTTGCATGGTTGTCGTGGAACAGCCGGTCTGCGCCACGGCCTGAAGACTTGGAAGACTTGTTCTCCCTTTTGTGATTATACCCTCCCGAAACAGAATGAATCCTGCTTCCATGACCCCCCCTGTAGCCCCCAGATGAGCGTGCAAGCTTCGACGCCAAAGCTGGGAAGTAACGGGTGACAAAGGGCCGAAGTGTTGGGAGACAGGCACAGATCAGGGCCGACGTGAGCTCAGCCATCGACCACAGGTTGGACTCTACGTGTTTCCATGTAAAGTCCTCAAAGTCTCGAAGGTACTCGATGCGAATTGCAGAGAGAATTACTGTGCTGCTGGAATTAGCAATGGCAGCAACGGGGTATTCGAGTCAGAGAGAAACACGCACAAGAAGCCGAGACTGAAGATGCCAGCGAGGATGAACTTTTGATTTCGAGGCAATCTGAGGCCCCTGATGGCTGGTATGGGCAGTAAGAATACCATGACATCCGTCACGATATTGCCTGCGGCGTTGATATACCATTGCGGCTGATTCGGGATGCATCGCGCGTCCACGGTTTTATCCCAGAACCCCCGGATCGGCCAGCATATGAAGATGCCGACTAGAACCTGAGACAGGGCCCAGCCGCCGACTATCACGATGGCAGCTTTGTAGACCTTTTTCATCTCCTGAATGGCCAGTAGTCGGTAGTAATGGAGGAGGAAGGTCAACTTGATGAACATGAGCGAAGCCGCGTATAGGACTACGGCGACATAAAAGGTCTCGATTTCTGTCAGCGGAGAGAGCTTGAAGGATCCGAGACGGAATGGCCCCTCTCACCTTGAGATAGAGTGGCACGGTTTCGAGGTTGATTGCCGAAACATGTTTTCCGAGGCCATAGCGAGTCTCTGGTTTCGACCTGATCAGCTACTTGCTTCAATGCGTAGGGGAGAGTGACTCTGGATAAAACACACGTAAAATCATGGCTATACCGCAACTAATAACCACCAGCTATTGAATCCTCAGATTAGCTACTGCCCCAAGACAGCTTTTAGGAAAGGTTCGACGCACCAGAGAAAACAAGGCGAGGAAATCATCGGCTCCGAGCTGATTGAGGATGAAGTATCGAGTCCATAAGCGGAGTACAACAACCAGTGTTGCAATGGCCAGCAGCATCACAACAACACCGATAAGGGAGGCTGATCTGTCTTGCACTGGACCGGATGCCATGTTTGTAGACTTGCTGGTTGGAATCTGATTATGCCTGGGCAAGGGGCTGGTTCTTAACCAGTTCAGAACGCAAAGGTACTTGTGGAGGTCTCAGGTCCTGGCCAACCGCAAGACGGGGTGATTGCTCGTGCGTATATCCACATGCCTCTGTGCAGACGTCAAGTCTAAATGCTTGACCGAGGTAGGTATTCCCGTGTGCCCCCGGTTGTGGCAAGGACGGCATGCATAAGATAGGCGACTATCTTGGGTGGGTACGGGGAACCCGAGACTCGAATAGCTAACTTATAACTGACAGGTAACAATGCAACGCCGACGGTTATTCCTTGTTCTCCGGCGTGTTTTCCTGCTGCTGTCCTTGTTCTTTTCATCTTGCCTTGAGTTAACCGCAAGAAGAAGGCTATCGTTTGCTCATGCCTTCCAGATCATCCCACTGCCTGTTGAAGCTTAATGTGCCTTCTATAAAGTCAGGCTACCGAGGTGCTTCGAGCCGAACCCTTGACGCCATGGTGGGTATTTGGTATACCCATGATGCTAAAACTGTGAGCTGGCCCATACATTAGAGTTTCTCTAAAGACACGTTTGAAACCAAGCCTCGGAACCCCTGCCAGCCTACCTACTCACACTTGGCCATCCGTAACTTATTATATACAGCATGTGGCGGCGTAGTCCTTAATGAGGATATAAAGCCCACTATATTTAAAGATAT